>JASDQU011176869.1:4032-15699 GCA_032191745.1 Picea mariana
AGTGAAGTAGCAGAATCGTGCGAAGGATGGAGTTATCAAAGTTGCAGATGCAAGAAAGGTTTTTGGGAAACCCTATCTGAGGTGACCCCCACGGGTCAAGTATAGTGTGTCCCACGAGGACTCTGCTATTTGTCTAATACTCATTACGTGAGGCTCTACTCGTTACTTAGTCTAGTCCCGCGAGGTTGAGGAAGGGTTTGAGGAAGATTCTCTTTTATTGATGCTCAAGTTGAAGAAGGTTTGATGGTTCGAGATCTCATGCATTAGGGTCTCAACATGATGAAAGGTATATTTTTGTATATGTCTTGAGGCTTGTATCTTGGAGGTTTTGGCATATGCTTTGAGGCATAGCTTGGAGGTTTTGGCATATGCTTTGAGGCATACTTGAAGGTTTTTGTATATGCTTTGAGGCATATCTTGGAGTTTTGGCACATGTTTGAGGTATATCTTGGAGGTTTTTGGCACATGGTTTGATGCATATCTTAGTGATTTTGGGTATATTATTTGGGGGATATTCTTGGAGATCTTGGCATAAGCTTTATGTGGTTATTAGGTTTAACCARTTTTGATGATGATGATGATGTATCAATATCAGTGACAACGAGAATGACAGGTTGATTTTCTTATTTATATTTAAGGGGCAAGGAAATGGGATTGGAGCCTCCTTCCAGTTGGAGCTGGAKAATCTAGGGAGTTGGAGCTTCCTTTAGGTTGGAGCCTCCTTCCAATTRGAGCTGGAGAATCCAAGGAGTTGGAACTTCCTACATGTTGGAGCCTGTAAACTAGGGGGTTGGAGCCTCCTTCCAGTTGGTGTTGGAGAATCTTGGAAGTTGGTGCTTCTCGTGGATTTAATATTCAAGATATATATTAAAAGCATTATGTAGTTTTCTCCCATTTGGGTTTCCACGTAAAAATTCTTGTGTATTGTGTATATGTGGTTATGTGTTTATGATATCTTGAATGCAATCATAAGTGATAAATTGTTGATAACTTAATGTTCACATGTTGTGGTTAAAAATGGTAAAAAGTGACTAATACTGATTCACCCCCTCTCTGAGTATTAGTGAATATTCCAACACAATAAACAAAGACTAAAATTTAAAATGTAAAGGCTATGACAAAAACCTTCAACATTGGCATTGACTTAAAACAAGGTTCCCTTCTTTTCTCCACATTATTTGGTCTTTATATAGATAAGTTAGATGAAGGGATAAACATGAAAGGTGGAGGAGGGGTCAAAATAACATAAATTAAATTATCATGAATTTTTTGTTGTATGCAAATGATGTGACACTTATAACTTAAATAATATGCAACATACAAGGTCACCTAGAAGTCTTGCAATGCTTTTTGCAAAGATTGGGATGAATGCGAACACATAAAAATCCAAGATAGTAGTCTTCTCGCTAAAAAATGAACAAACAACCACAAATTAGCTTCAAAAGTGAAGCACTAAGGAAAAACACTATAAGGAGGGTGGGAAGCGTTGTTCCTACTGTAAAATAAATGTGGGACTAAGGAGGTTTGGGACTCGCAAATACAACACTTCCTCTTTCAAATGCTCATAATACCATAATTCCTATAGTATGGATGTGAAGTAACCGGACCAAATATATCCAAAACATATGGAAATAGGTGAAGTGAGTGCAAAAACATATGATAAAAAGGTGTCTGAGAGTTAAAAACAACTCCCCTTATAAGATATTTAGATGTAATACCAAAACCTACATATCAAAGTACCCAACAAAAGCAAACACATAATCACTGAGAAGAAGAAAAACAAGTTGTTATTAAAATTTAAAGGCCATATTATCAAGCATGTGTGTAATTCATGGGAGACAAAATTAAATGTGAAGATCAATATTAGTCTCTCTCTGTTTACAAACAATTCACTAACCCTTGTCTCCAATCAAGAGTACTCTAATCCCCAATTTAAAAATTGAATCTTTATACCCCTCTAGAGAGAATATAATTCTCCATTTTTTTGTTTTTTAAATTCTCAAATGGTTAGCTTTAATGGCTATATATGCATCCCATATTTCACCCTCTCTCGCATGTATGCCTAGTAAAGATACTAGCTTCCATTCCTACTAGCAAATTGAGGATGGCTCTAGATAGGTTGCCTAGCCTAAATTGAATATGCCTATATATTTTCAAAATTATGAAGAATTCCTCCAACTCATGGGATAAGAGGTTCACACCTATTCCTATTCTATTATTTATCATGGTCAGGCCAATTGTCTTTGCATTTAGTTTCAAAAGTCTAGTAGTAGAGAAATTTCACTTTCAATACCTCCATTGGAAACTTGGATCCACCATGCAACCAATTCAATTTGATTATTCCCTCTTTGAACAACCCCCTTTCAAATTCCAAATAAGAGTTCACATGGGCAAGTGTGTTGTTATCTTCAGAGGTCTTTTTTTTCAAGTGTAATGTCCCCAAATCCCTCTCTGAGGCACGCTACCACAAAATTATGATCTAATACAAATTTGTAACTACCTGGATGCGCCATGTTTCTACCAAATCGACTAACATATCGATTTAAATGTGGAAAATACATGCAACATGACATATATGCATTCTATTATCATGAATATTTTAAAAACGTGAATGCAACCATTTAAACATGCACGATAACCATTAAACACACACAACAACCATTAAACACACACAACATTTATACATATAAATTATAGAGTAAATGCAACATTCTATCATAGCATTAAATAGTAAACAACTCATTGATCAAAACACTTATCTTTTAAAACGTTTTACATAACAACCTCCAGATGAAGGATGTTCGTCCCAACTGTAGGCTTTGCTACACCAATTATTTCTACAACAAGCCAACCACAAGTTGGGGCTATGAGTCCATAGGGACAGACAGGCTCCTACGTGTGTCTAGAGTCCACCGTAACAACTCAAATACCCACTAAAACATAGTGATGAGACTCCTACAACAATTTCAACAACCCAACTCTCTTCCCACCAATCTACACAACCCAAGGGATGATATTTCCTTCTCTAGACTGCACTCCCTCAAACAATCTCTATCCCCTCCAAGGCTCCATCACAGATTGACCAGGAATCTCCCTATTAGGGGATCCAACACAGATTGGCCAGGAATCTCCCTACTAGGGGCTCCAACAGTACAAATTGGCCAGGAATATCCCTACCAGGGGCTCTAGGAAATCCAACTGCAATAAGAGTGCTCACACAACATATGCAAATACTCTTGGGTAATTTCCTCAACGAGAATCACTCACAATCATATCAACCTCATTCTCAACACAATTACTAGCTCTAACAAGATTTCTTCCATACCCACTATGGATGGCCACTCTTTCCCAACACTCAGATTTATTTTTTCCTCACTTCTTGGTAATTGTAATTTTTTTTCTCTTTCCTACTAAAAAATCCTCTTCTTCCATGCTTGCTTGACTCTTACTCTTCCCCCAAGGATCATTACACTCAACCCATGCTGTCATAACTTAGTGGGATGACTTCCTCACCCAACCCATTACATGAATTCAATGATTGAGTGTCGAATAAGTAAAAGGAATAAAAGGCTAAATGAAAAACTGATTAATGATGATGACTTAAGACTCAAGGCATATGGAACCCCTCAAAACCCCGATTAACCCCCCTTTGTCGTGGAATCATAGCCCCCCATTACTCTAGTCCTTACCCATCTACAATTGGCAGTGTATTACACTTTATTATTTTCAATGTACAATGTTTACATATTACATCGCTTGCCTTTCGACCATTCATAATACTTACAAATATACTATGCCACATTGAGGATACAAACTTGGGTGTTACAATCCCTTCCCCCTACAATTTGCACTATTTTTAGTGCACATCGCAATAAAGGTGTACATGTACATACATACAAAACATCACATTACAATACTCAATACTTTCATAATTTAAAGACTATTGCAACAATTTCAACTAACAATCTCTCATTCCCCTTAGCCTACACAACCCAAGGAAGTGTACCCCCTTGTTTGCACCACAATCCCTTAGGCTATTCCACTTCCCTTCCAGGGCCCCAACACAGACCACACATAAATGCTTAGAGTTGTGGCTCCAGAAACTCCAATTGCACCAAAATGGAGAATCTATACACATATGTAAAAATGTACATTCAAATTCCCTTAGAATATGAAAAAAGTTGTGGGTAATCTTCTCACATGGCCTTCTCGTGCTCCCACATGGCATCTTTAGGACCATAGAAGGTCTATTGGACCTTTTCCAAACCAATCGATCGGTTCTAAGTACTTTGACTTTCTGATCCAGGATGCGCACTGATTCCACTTGAATGTTCCCTTCGTGCTCCACATGGATTACAGTCTAGTCAATCATGCGGTTAAGATCAAACACATACTTCTTTAATAAATACATGTGAAACATATTATGGACTCTCACGGATGTAGGGAATGCAGTAATTTATGCAACTGCCTATACTCTCTAATATTTCAAATGGCCCACAATATCGCGATGCTAAGTTTGGGCAACTTCCCAATTTCAACGTGCTCCTTTTTTCCTTTACTTTCATAAACACATGTTTTCCCACTCTTAATTCTCTATGTTCCCTACCTCTGTCGGCATAATTTTTCTACCTGTCCTGTGCAATATTTAAATTCTGCTTTATCTTTACTATCTACTCTTCCATTTCTCTTAGAAATTTCAACCTAATAACTACCTTGTTTGTTGGGTTATCCCAACTAACCGACGAGTTGCATTTTCTACCATACAAGGCTTCAAATGAACTCATCTTCAATCATGTTTGATACCCATTTTTGTAAGTAAACTCAACCAAATGAAGATAATCTTCCCACTTGGAAGGTTGATCCATTACATACATTCTTAGCCTATATTCAACTATTTGGTTGACCCTCTCTGTCTACCCACATGATTTTGGATGATAAGTTGTGTTGAAATTCAAATTTGCCCTGAATCCTTTAAACAACCCTTTCCAAAAATTGAAAGTGAACTTGGTATCTCTATCAGATGTAATTGCCTTAGGGACACTATGTAGCCTAGAAATTTATGCAATGTTGGCTACCTTATATGTGATCTTGACGAGAATAAAATGTGCAGCCTTCGTAAGATTGTCCACCACTACCATGATGGAATCATATTGCGTTGATGTTGTAGGCAACTTGGTAATGAAATCTATGGTAACAATCTCCCATTTCTATTATGGAATGGGCAATGGTTGTATCAATCCCGCCAAATGTCTGTGTTCGACCTTTACCTTTTGACATTCCATACATCTAGCAATAAAATCAACTACATCTTTCATCATTCCTGGAAACTAATATTGAGCTCTTACATATGCAGTTGTTTTTTGGTACCCTAGATGCCCAACATATTGCACATAGTTCTTCTCTTTTAAAACTAAATTTATTAACTTCTGAGAATCAAGAACATAAACTTTGTTCCTATACAAGAGGATTCATTTTTTTTTGTTTGCTAGTTTGTTCGTGACCTGCAGGACTAGCCTATTGCTTGAGAAACCATGACTCAGGGGCATCTAAACCATCAAAATCACCCAGGGATCGCACCCGGCCTGAGCCACACCAACCTGTTGACGATAAAAATCACAACTAGGATTTCGCCCGCAAAGTATTGCTAAAGCCTATTATTATAAGCTAATGATATATATAATACTAGTAGGTGGGACCCCCTTGTAGATTGGAGATCAGATCTGGTTCTTATTTGATGTTCATGTTGCTGTTTGACACTGCTTATAGGGTCCTACATGATGGACGATGAAATACTGGTTCTATTTGCAACAAATGGAAGATGGATAATGCATGCTATGTGTGGGTTTCGTTACTCTAAAATCTCAATTCCATGTCATGATGGATTATGTGAACTGTTATTACAATGCTATTGGCTCCATGATCTATTACATGTTACACTTGCACAAAACACATGTTAGTCATGACAAAAGATAAAAGAAATATGGAATAAATCTAAGGAGAAGAAACTAAACTATGCTATACTATGCTACACTATATGCATTGGAAAATTAAAGGGTTGATGTTAGTCCTAACAAGCAATGTTAGTGGATGATAGTGGCTATATGATATATTGAGTTATATGAAGGCACATTTGATATGCGTTATGGTATGTTTGGTAATGGTTAATGTGATATAGGGTGGCACACTTGGAAAGTAATGGATGTTAGTTTCGATGCATGGATTAATTGATGGCTCACTGGTGTGTACTAAGTAATTGAATGAGTGGAGGATGGAAGCGACATGCATTTACTGCACGTCACTCCATACCTCTCCCACTGGCCATCACCCTAGCTTGGCTATTGTTCAATTGTTGTTCGTTGTGGTTAAGCTTCGATTTTTAGGCAAAGAAAGAACTCCTCAACCAAGCTCGCGTTCTTAAGGCTTTTTGGTTACAGGTATGTCTTTTTCGCCATCCATGAACTCGCTTTGGTTATGAAATAGATATTGGCTCGGTGATGTATTCGTATGTGCTTTACTTGAAACTGTCAACTATTTAAACTTGTGATATTTCTCTGGAATGGTTGGTTGTGTGTATTCATTGTAAATGAAAAAAATGGATAGTTGAAGTCACGATTTCATTGATGATTCTATGTGGTGGAAGCCATGAAGGCTCTCTATTGTCTTATGGGTTTTGGTGGAAGGGTTTCATTCGGTCAGACTTGCTGGCCATCTCCACATAGTTCTTGTAAACATACCAGTCATATTTAGTGTTATGGGGTTGCTATGTTTGATTTTGAACCACCTTGGGTCACTGCATATTGTTTTCACTTAGTTGTGGGCTTGTTTATGTTGTTGGTCTCTACGTAGTTGGTTATGGTGGCTATTATGCCAAGAGGTTTTCTTTAGGGTTGGTTGCTATTCCATGGCTCTGCTTTTATATTAACATTATTTTTTTTTGGGGAAAATCGCGAGGGTTATGCCCTGCATGTTCTCGGTGTTATTTATTGGCTAGTGAGAAACCTCTGCTCCTCTGTTCATAATCTCTCCTACCTAGTGTGAACTTTCACCCTGCCTTGCACACTAATGGTTATGTGGCCTATGCATCAAACACGTTGTCTCGAAGGGTTCTCCTCTGCTGTTGGTGTGGTCGACTCCAGTCTCCTTGTGTTGGTTCCACCGAGCCAACCCTTGATTACTCAGAGCCCAATTTTGATAAATGAACTAGTTATTTCCAGTTGGGCACATGGTTGACTGTTATGAGTTGGTGGATTATTGTTTACATTGGTTGATTATTGGTTGTCTTTGTTAATAGCGTTGACAGTGGTTTTTATGATTGGTGTATAATCGCTGTATTATTTTACTGTGGCAATTGATTCGATAGTTCAACATGGTTTAAATTGGTTGATTTGAAAAATAGAATTGGGAATACAATTGTTGCCTCCTTGTATTGGATTGATAACTCAACATCGTTTGATGTTTTGATTTAGAGTAATTAGACATGTACAATTTGTGAAATGCTCTTGCGTTTTGAATGGTCTCTGTGTTCCTACAACATCATATAAGTTGAAATGAATGTTTCTGTTACTGTGTGTTTAAATTGCCAATCGAGATTATTGAAATTTGAAATATTGATGATTGTGTTTTGGCTGTCCACTGTGTATGTTTGATGGATATTGTGCACCGTATTGTTGATTGCACCATCATATATGGGCATGGGTTTTATAACAGTATGGTTTCGTTGCAATTTAATTGTTAAATTCAACCGAGGAATGGAATCAAGCACGATTTTAAAAGAACTTGTGTTTGTGTTTGATTTGAAGGATTAATTTATGACAATGGTTGATGGTTTGGATGCTGAACATAGTCAATACAAATGACCGCCTGTTCATTGGAATTGTGTTAAATGTTAAAGAGAAGAAGTGAGAATAAACATAATTCTTGTACAGGTTGTTTTGGAAGGCGTATTATTTTTAGTATGATGACACTGCGATTAATTGAAAGTGTTAAGGATTTAAATGTGAACAGTGAGCAAGTTTAACACACATTAATGGTTAAATTATACACATAAATTGTTTAATTGATCACAACAATTATTTGGTTAGTGTTGGATCGTTTGCATTAAATACATAATTGTGTTATGGATTACTTAATTGATTTTATGAACAATATACGCTCTTTTCCCCTACCATTATTTCACTTTTCGCTAATTACAATCCCCTCACCTTCCCATATTCATTACTCACTCCATGTTCCTAAAATTTAATTATAGTTAAGAGAAACTTTGTATCATGACAATTTAAGATGGATTACAATGATATGTTCTTTGGTTTATATTACAGTTGATTGTTTGTTGTCTATGAGCAGTAATCGTGATCTTTTCCCCCTCATTTTAACATTTTTTCGCTCAATACAACCCCTCACATATCCCAAAACCTTTTCTCATCCCCTGCTCATTGACAACGATTAAAACAATTTGTATGGATTGGATTGCATGAGTCTGATATGTTGCTGAGCCAAAATTTATTTCATATTTTAAAAAGAGTTGTCATGTATGGTTGTTAAAGAAACTATTTGCTAATTAGTTATGCATACAATAATGAGCTTTTTTAGTCGAGGTAGCCATGGYAGAGGTAACCGAGGAAGAGGTAATTGGAACAGGGKCCCTAGAATGCCAAGATTCTCCATACACTTTGATGCTGACTTGCAAGAGTTAGGCCAACTATTTCAAGCTGGGTTTTTTAATTGGATTGGGCAAGGAGTGGTCAAAACTAGGCCTGAAAGGCCTCCCTTCCAAGCCCCACATGCCCTTGGTGTTCCCGTGCATCCTCATGTCTCATTGCAACCCAAAGTTCCCAAAAATGATGGATGGCAAGAGATTGTCCACCTAACAGTCTCTCAACATCGTGGCTGGCCCAATTTGTCCTTACCTGCTCCCCCGCCTATCAATATAATTTTCCAAGCTGCCGTTGTCCACTCACCAATTTAGCCTTCCCATGCTAGCAAAAGGATGAAAACCAAGGCCCACCATGCCCCTGATAAAGGAAAATCCATTGCTGCCCCTTCCTCACCCTCCAATGGCTCTGATAAATACGTGTCTTCCCACATGCATTTGAGGGATGATTGCTCTCATGTGATCAATAAGATTAGGCCTAAAGGATCAACACAACCAAAGGCAAATTTAGAGAGATCAAAAGGTGACAGTAGAAACAAGGGAAGGATTGCATCTCAGAGTGGAAAATATGGATTTTAAGTTTTTTTTTTAATTTATAAATTGATGATAACAATTGAATTCTAGAATTTTGGACGACACATTATTTTTTGGATATATGAGTAATATATTTTGGAAACAATTTCAATTATTATTGAGATAGATTGTCAAATATGAATGTGATGATGGGAGTCACAAGGAGGGATGTTTTATTTAATTCACTAGTTGTGTTACTTAAAGCTAAAGGGAGTCACAAGGGGTCCCACCTACTAGTTATTATTTATTTAAAAAACCCTTATTGTGATTATTACTTTTCCCCATTAACTAAAAAAGTTGGTTGAGTTTTTGTTAACTTAACTAATGAAGTAGTTCAACTACTTCAACCAATTTCAATTTTCTTAAAGACAAAAGAAAAGGGAGGAACATGGAGAATAGAAGGAGAAGCATACTAAGGTTTGATCTTTGGGTTTTGTTGAGATAATTCAGTTTTCATTCATTCCTTAATTCATTCTAAGCCTAATTATTTTTTATGATAGCAGGGTCCTATTGTAGACAACAAGATTCAGGGCTGAATTACATCATTTAGACACTTGTTTTTCAGAGGTGTTGATCTATCTTTGATAGTCTGTGTAGACTTGTATGTTTGTGAATTAGTTTTCATGACTGACGAAGGCTATTATGCAGAGTCTAGTGGGAAACAATCTGCGACAAGCTGATCGAACTTTTTATGTTCATTTTTTTTTTATTTTCTGTCAGAAGTCCTTTTGTATGTTTCATCGGGGACGTCTAAGTTTGACTTTGGTCCAAAACTTCCTCAAGAAATTTTGTAAAGAGAATGATTCTTTGATGAATTGGAATGAAACAAAGGATTTCTTTATGTCTCATCTGTTCTGATTATTGACTTGGTGTCTTTACTTCTGTCTCTATATTTATTTCAACATCTGATATGTTCAGAAAATTACATAAATAATGAATTTTTCAACAAGATTTTATTTATAAAAAAACTAGCCTAAGCACTTGTAAACAATACTTGTGAGTTTGGATACCAATTTTGATGGCTATAAATCTAGGGTGATATTCCCGTCTATCTTGTTTTATCCAAGCAAGATTTGAAACTGCTTGAGTAAGATCATTTCATATCTTTTCCTCAACATTTATTTGGTGACCATACTGGGGAGATCTTCAATATCTCTCTGGTTAATTTTTATGCTTGATTAACATCGAATACATCTATTTTTTCTAATATTAATTCTTTGACTGTTTATTTCTTAATGACTGTGGCTATTTCAAGACAACCCAATATTGAGCCCGATCTTCAAGATCGGACCAACATTGCTTTGAATTTGTTCAACACCATTTTAGACACTGCCAATACTCGTGCTGAGCTTAATAATTCATGGGAAACAATTAAATGAGATATTAGTGCCCAAGAACGTTGGGCAGCTAGACGTAGACAACCTAGAGATCAGAAGTAACTTTCTTGTTCCTTCAGTTTTGGCCTTACTTTCATATCCTTAGACTCTCGTATTTCTAGAAGAAGAGGCTTATCACCTGAAATTAATCCTATTGCTGAAATAGGAATAATGAACGTTGTGTTATCAACCCAACAAAGTGCTTTCAAGAGAACTTTGTCTGATTCATCCAATTCGTTTTTCTCTCCCTCACCTATCATCCACAAGATGGCATCTAGTGGTGGCTTTGGTGGCATTGGAAGTGCTTCCTCCTCTTAGTCTTGAACTTCGTCAGTGATTGGTAGCTTATACAACCACCATATCTCTGTCCAATCTATCATAAATCCCACCAAAGTCATTAAAAAGTATGGGCTTTTTTTAGTTTCAAGAAGACGCCACAACCACACCATGGCATGTGTCCTCTCCTCTTAACCTAGCACCTGCTACTCGTCCCCTTCCTAAGTTCAAAGAGCATCTCCCTAGGTTTTCGGGGAATAACACTGTCACTACAAATGAACACTTGGTGGCATTTTCTAATGCTTGTCACAACATAGGAGCAAATGACAACGATACTTGCATTCACTTATTCATCAATTCCTTAAAAGGAAAGGTTGTAGCAGATTTATTTGACCTTCCTCCTAAGATTCTGTCTACTTGGGAGGAGTTAGTATATTGGTTCAGATCTGCCTATGGGCAATCTAAAAGCCCAACTGAGAAGTTACGAGAGTACAATAACATTGCCTATAAGGATGGTGAAACCATCAAGTCCTTCAACTTGCGTTTCACTAAGATATACAATCAAATCCTTGAACTCATTCGACCGTAGAACCAAACAACTTTCATGCATTACTACGATGCATTACCTTCCCCTTATCGTCATAGGGTTGAGGAAAAAGCCATTGATAACCTTGGTTCCGCTCTGCATACTTGTTTAGAGTATGAAGAACATCTTGAAAGAATAAGTCTTCCCCAGGGAGAATCGGTTAAACAGACAAACATGTCCACCCTCTTACAACTAATAGAAGATAT
>JASDQU011176870.1:0-11366 GCA_032191745.1 Picea mariana
CAAAAACCCTAGCTTTGGATGACGTTTAGGGTCATGATGGTGACATCCAGGGCCTTCAAGGGCCAATGTTAATGTGGAAGAGAAAGTACCCCTAGGTCTAGGTCTGCTAGGGTGCCCCCGAAGGCAACATCCTTCTTTTTCCCAATGAAAATATTCAATTTCTTCTTACCCCTGGTTGGGGTCGCAACATCTATCTGTGGGTTTTAAGCCCCATGAAGGTCCGAGGTAATCATTCCCTCATGTGAACCTATCCATCGGGAAAGGTCTTGCAACATCAACAAGTACGCCCTCTAGGGGTTCATAAGTCACATGGATCATAACATGTAAATCACATCCAATAATCCAATTACCCAAACATGTGCATCATACCCCCCTTTACCCAGAAAAATGCTCAAAGACATTATGCAATTTAACAAGTCAGGTTTGGAGAAGGTCTTAGGGTGTCCTATTGGGTTAATCCTCCTTAAGTTTGGGGTGTTTCCTAGGTGAGAGCTAATCCAGGTCATGTAAGTGTATGGGGTGGCGTGGGGTAAGTGTTTGGGCATGGGGTGCAGTGATAACAGGGAAATGTAAGTCTTACATGTGGGTGCCTTTGTAGAGGGAAAGATGCACCTTGTCATAGATGTTATTGTTTCCTAGCCCATTTACTGCCTTTTACTCTTAGATTTATTATCTTTTGATATTTTTATTTTTTGCTTCAAGGGAAGAGTTGAGGGACACTGTCCTAGCTTGGTGGCCAGAGGTGACAACGTTATCGGAAAAAAATTCATGGAGATGAGAAGGCTGGCTCGTGATGAGACCCCCTTTCTCTTGGCCATGGCACCAAGAGCCACTACCCTATTTTGGTGACCAGATAGGTGGTAGTGTCATACCGCTACATGCCCATGGTCATAATAGGTTGGCTCGTGATGAGACCCCCTATCCATTAACTAGTACCTTGAGTGTTTATTTATCTTTATGGGTTCCCTTTTCTTACTGAGAAGMTTTTTATTTCTTTCTTGGGAATCCCTGGGTGAAACATCTCAAAGGTTTCAAAGGATTTTAACTCTTGCCAACTACTTTTACTCTCCGAGCCTTTAGCCCCTTCTTCCCACAAGGAAAGGTACAACCCTTCCTAGTGTGGCCAATCCCAATAACTGAACAAAGGTAGGGGAAKATGAGATGAATAAAGATGGAAAGTGGTAAGTATGGAGGGAACAAAYGATGACCTTTCATAGACCCACCCAATGGAAACCCATCCTAAAGGGAGATCAACTTACTAGGGCATCATGTCACCCTTCCAGGTATGAACAAGTCAAAGAGCATAATTTCCAAGAAAACGTTATGAAATGAAGGAGAATTCATTGCAACATATTCAAGTGCTTCAAGAATCAGAGTGACACATACCATGATACTTGGACTCGTTACCTCATGGAGCAATACTTACTGCTACTTTGAGACCAGGATGATGGGATGGATACTACTGTTGTTGATAAATGGGCTGCAATGAAGAAAAGAGGGGACCTTCATGGCCATGCTCAAGTCATCCGACTCTCATTACTCCATGTCTAGGACCTGTGGGCCTCGAGACAAGATCTCCTTAGTTATCCCTAGGGTAGGGGATAAAAATTACGACAAGTTGATTTGCTTGTATTGGGATTGGACAAGTACAAATTGTATGATAATATTTTGGCACCGCTGCCGAGGAAAATCGAGTCACGTCACATCTTTGGTAAGATTCTCTCGAAGCCCCTATCTTACAAGATTACCTGGCGACTCCATTGATGGTGATTCCCTCACTTCATATAGTAATCCTAGAAGGATTATCTAGTGACTCCATTGGTGACAACCCATACCAGACATCATTATAAAAGCCAACCATGGCCTCTCCATGGGATTCAGGTGATAATTTCAGAACTTTGGACATGAGTAAAATCCCAGGATACCCTCGACGAATGCTTCTTAAGTACAAGAAAAGGTGGCTGACCAAGTTTTCCGGTGATGATGAAACTATTGCCGAAAACCATATGAGCAATTTCTGGATTTTCTTTCAATTGTATCTAGTAGATTATGAAGCTGAATATTTGGTGATGAAACTTTTCTCAACCACTTTTCATTGCACTGCTAAAATATGGTATGATGGCCACCCTGATGGAAGCATCAAGACCATGGAAAAATTTGAAGATACCTTCATGAAGAGATAGGGTAATGAAGAAGACCTTTATATGCTCTATGACATGAACGAGGAAGAAACTTACGAAGATGAGCAATAATTATCCCATGATTCTATTGAAGACTTGATTGAAAAACATGAGGATGAAGTACTAGTGTCCAATCCTCCATTTGATGAAGTCATCCAAGCTTTCATTCCTTCTGCACAAGAAGAAGATAATGTGGTTAGTCAGTTTCCTTTTTAGGCTTTTGATGATTATCTATTCTGTTATTCGAAAGGTGAAGAAATAGAGGAATGCTTGGATGCACTAAACCCTTCGTGTTATAATGAAAGTGATGATATGGTTGAGAATTTTGATGAGTTTATACATGTTGGGAGACACAAATGGGATGCGATTTACTATGATGAAGATCCCATTTACAACATTCAAGGTCATCTTAAATCGTTTCCTTTACAACAACCAAGTGTAATTACTACTAATTCAGATATTTGGCAACACAAATATGAGATGATTACTGATTTGTTCAAACCACTCAAGGGTGACCTGTTGCAACATTCTCATAATGAKTTTTTTTCATACCTTGAGGAGTTTTATGTATATCCTTTTGAGCACTTGGATTTACCCTATGAAGAAKATTTTCAACTACCATTGTGCTCTAATTTTGACGAGGGTAAGGACATGGTTTTCCTAGGACACGAGCTTCATGATGATAGTTTCTGAASTTYTTTTCCTTTATCTTKCCATGTCACTAAGGATGCGTCTAGGAAACATCTTTCTTGTCCCAATTTGTATCYGAGGAAAAATATTTTCTTGGAATTTAAGGGCAGGTTGAATGATTTAAGAAAAAGTCTAATATCTCGATATTTCAACCTTCCCCTGAGTAATTGTTAGTCATTCTCCAGATTCTTATTCATCCCTTTTTATCCCTCTAAGGGTGATAAGATCTAGGCTAGTCAACCTTTTGATCCTTTGAGCCAGCTTGATGAGCCTCTACCTTGTCACAACCCTATTCAGAGATGGATTSAGAATTMTCGCGAGAACAKGGCTTGGCATAATTTTATCCCTCCCTCCTACCTCCATGAGTTAGATTTTATGGTTTCCTATGATATAATGACTAMTCTAACTCATGTTCCTTTTGTGCTTGACTTGTGCTTGTTTTGGTTTATGATGAAGCATAAAGGTAGGTGTTGTGATAMTTTGCTAGGATGGTTTTATTGGTTATATTATTATACCCAACATTTATTATTAACATTGATTAGTGTAGGTAGGTATTTTCATTCTGCATGTTATAGTGGTATAGTTTGCATTCATCCTAGCTTGATTTGCATACGAGCTAATGATTTACATGTTTTATTCTTGCATCTTGCATCATTGCTATGTCATACTTATATGTCTGTATGATCATATTGATTATGTTAGAATAAAAATATTGGAAAAATTTCTTTTGTATTTTGATAATTTTGATAAGAATAAGGGGTGATAGCACTGCCCTTGATGCTCTGATTATTTTTATTAAGTGTGTAGGCACAGGTCACACCATAGATGTTGAGGTTCTCATGCACTCTATGGTGAACACATGTCCCTGAGTAGGAGCCTGATGTTACCCTATCAAACTAGGGGTAAATAAGAAGATCATGTCTCAAGGCCCACAAGTAGAAAACATGGAGTTCCGAGAGCCATATTGACTAGCATAGCCCCGCATGGCCCCTCCTATTCATTGATGCATCACCATACATACGATCAACATAGAAACGTCCATCACATCGACCTGGCCCCAGAGGATAACATATATTACTTCACGAGGTATTAAGTCTAGTTTCATGTTAAGTGTCAATCTAATAATTGAATCATTTGAATTGTTGCAAATAATCCTTTCTTGATTACAGAGCATTTGCTTGGAAATTATACATCTTTCCTTATTTAACCTTGCTGGGTGTCATTTTGTCCTAGTAATTTGGTCACCCTCGAGAATGTTGGACAATTGGTTTGTGTTGATTTTTCATAAGCTAGGTTAAGCACGAAGGTCATTCCATTTTTAGCATTTCACTTAACCATAAACATAAATGTTGCAGCAACCAAGATCACAAGAAGAAGCACCATGCACAAGAACACAAGAAATATCCTGGGAAAGCCTTCTCAACAAGGGAAGAAAACCAAGCCAAATACTTTTCTATATTCTTCAAGAGAAACACCTTCACCACCAAGATAAACCCTAGCACACAAGAGTGTGCTCAAACCCTAGAACTCTAGCACCCAAGAGAGGTACACACTTTTCCCAAAGAAGTGTACTTGCTGAAATTTCCAAACTCACTTGAAAGATGTATTTCCTCAAAGGGGATTTTACCTTTACTTATACTAACCTAATCCTGTCAACAAAAGTGTCTATTGGCACAATAGGTCCGACCTCACTTAGCTTATAATATAATTAATATTAACCAGATTAATTATCTTTTACATTAATTACCAATTACATTAAGGTAGGGCCGACCTGTACCCTTTATATTACAATTAGTGTTACAGGCATGTCTGACTCTTGTACACTATAGAAAAGGATCTGATACACCCACTAGTGCTCATCCACTAGGGGAACATCCATAGGGATGCCCATATCTCTGGCTCATTGCATTACACAGGAGAACCAAATCTTCACACGTTCACCTGTGCTCGTCCACAGGCACATCCACTCTAGAGATCTTCTTTCCCACTGCCTCACACATGAGAATCATCTGGAGTTTTCTCTTCAACTCTGCTGCTCAGAGGAGGCTAATACATCATATTCATATTCATTTATGTTCACATGATGATGCACCCAACACTTTGGTGTTTCACACGTTCACCTTGTGCTCAACCACATGCACGTCTAACTCAATAGTTCACCTTTCCCACTGGATAATCATTTGGAGTTCTTCTCAACTCTCTGAATGGAGGAGGTCATCTCTATGTTCCATCTCAGTCTTAGGCAGGAACCACGTACCCTTCTTAGGGGCTTTCTCTCAGGTTTGTAAGCTGAGAGAAAGACTCACATAGCTGCAATGATCCACATCTCATAGGTTTGTAAGATGGAGAATGTATCACATAGCTGCAATCATCAACACTCCCTCTCAACTAGGGAGGCATTCTTCATCATGCCAAGTCTCACATGGATGTACTCTAAATTTTGTCTTGGCTGGAGTCATCAATACTCCCTCTCAACTAGGAAGGTATTCTCCACTAAGTTAGTTTGGTGGATATGTATGCAATCTGCTAATGTGTAGGAAGGTATTGTATGTGTACAATTTTCCTCTGCATCATATCTTTGATATAAGGGTATTTCATCTCATTGTGCTTGATCCATCAGGAAGCACTGGTTTCTTTAAGGAGATTTTCACATGGCTCTTGGTTATCATCATAGGATTCATCTCGTGGTCAAGTAAATTTGTCAGAAGCTTGTGAAGCCACATTGCTTTGCGCACTCGATGTTGTAYACTCTGCCTYTGTGGTACTAAAGCCCATAGAGTTTTGTTTCCTACTGYATTAGGAAACCATGGAAAAATTCATGGTAGAACATCAAYCGAATGTGCTCTTCTGGTCCAAGGTACTTTTCTTCTCAATCTGAATCGACATATCTTGAAAACTCAAGTTCACACTGGAGGCATATCTMAGGCCATATCTAACTGTGCCTTGTATATATCTCAATACATGTTTTGCTGTTGTCTGTCTCGGTTGACTCATGACATGACTAAGCACATTCACTACATGGCATGAATCAATTCTGGTGTTAACCAAATACATCAGTGATCCAATCAAATGTGGATCAGTCTCGTTTGAATCATCATCAATCTTCTTCTTTAGATCCATCACGGTGAATTTTGCATTCTTTCATACTTGCACTTATTTAATATTTTCACTGTATATTTTCCTAGACTTAGGAAAATCTCATCGGTCCTCTGTCATACTTCTTGTCCCAAGAAGTGGTGCATCATACTCAGATTCTTCATCTTGAATTCATAAGTCAAGGATTACTTGTATCCAACAACAAGGATTTCTGGATAAGTCATGAAAATCAGGCTCTCGTCACCAACACTGTAATGATATAGGTTTGGATCAACAACGCTCTTGTTGAAATCCAAACTCATCAAGAATTTATCTATCTAATCTAGTTTCCAAATCATGGATGGTAGTACATATGGAAGTGTATCAGGTTCACTGGATCAAGTGTCTCATTATAGACAACTCCCTCTATTTTGTGAGAAACATTTGGCTATAGATTTCATTTTGCATTTCTCGACACTTCCATCAGCTGCATGCTTGATCTTATAGATCCACTTGGAAGTTACCACAAACTTCCATTTTGGTCCTTGAATAATATCTTATGCATCATTATTTAAGATATACTAGTATTCTTCTGTTATGGCATCTTTCCATCCCTGTTCTCTTGTTTCTTTCTCAGGATGTGCCTTGAGAGGCTTGTATGTTTCTCTGCCTCTTGCAGAGTGAGTCTAGGTAGGCATTTTATGCCCTACTGCAATATCTCTGAACATATCAACTGGAGCAACTTGATCAACTGGAATAATGTTTGTCTCCCTCTGAACTGCTGAAGGGGGAGAAGGTATTGTATTACTATTAATCTCCATCTGATATTCTCTGGATCTTTGAAAGACTATCTCTTCTTCAAGGACAACGTCTCTCCTTGTCTCAATCTTTCTTTGACCAGGGATGTCGATCTGGAATGTCTTTGAAGATTCACTGCATCCTTTCTTTCTAAAGGATCTAGCTTGAACTTCTTCTCTTTGATCTTAACCTTTCTGGAACAAGAAAACAAGAAGAACCAAAACAAGAATATATCCTAAAGGATAATAATGAGTGCATCCCTAGAATCAAAACAATTTAAGGATTGTTGTCACAACTACACCACCTACTTGTAATGTAACAAACTTTAGAAATATAGGTTAGAGGAATGAAAATTACAATAATCAAACCTAGAGTCTTTACTTCCAATATGTTATTCCTCTAAATGTACTGAGATCCTTTTGGATCCAAGACTTCAGCAAAAAAAAGGTTCCTTCGTCCTGCAATTAATCTCATGATAATGATACAAATAATATATATACAAGTGCATACTTGAGGGTGCTGATATGATTTCTCCAATGGCACATGGTTGATCTCTATCCTCTGACATCTTCATGAAGGATGTATGTCACAGTGACACCTTTTTGTATCACCCACAATAAGTCTTCCTTTGAAGTCTTTTCTTCCAAGAATTGAGTTTGCTCGAATCCTCAAGCTTTCCTCCCATTATGATTTTTCTCATTTTTGGATTCTTCACAAACCCTTCTCAACTTGGCTAGTAAACCTAACGCCTAGGCTAGGCTAGCACTTTTAGGTTTAGTTGGACTTATGATTGCTAACAATAATCATTTTAACTATAGGAGAACTCTGGTGAGCTAAAGAGCTCCTTCAAGGAATTTCATAAACCTTAATTCTGAAGTTTTTGCAGAAATTAGTGAAACCCTAGAAACCCTAGGGCCAAAAAGTCAAAATGCTTGAAATGCAATCTGAAGCTTGTTTGAGGTGCGCTGAAGGAGGCCGTACACTCCTATGGTAATTTTGTCCCCAACGTCCAAGTTCCAGTGTTCAAAACCTCAAAATAAGAGGGCCGTACAGATTTTCTGGAAACCCTAGGAGGACCGTACGATTCTGTAGAAGAGGAGGGATGACTGGTAAAATCTTGTAGCTTGTGCAATGGGTTCTTCAAGACCTATGCTATGATACCATGTTGATTTTTCATAAGATAGGTTAAGCATTAATTTCATTCCATTTTTAGCATTTCACTTAACCATAAACATAAATGTTGCAACAACCAAGATCACAAGAAGAAGCACCATGCATAAGAACACAAGAAGTATCCTGGGAAACCCCTCTCAACAAGGGAAGAAAAACCATCCAAATATTTTTCTATATTCTTCAAGATAAATAACTTCACCACCAAGATAAACCCTAGCACACAAGAGGGTGCTCAAACCCTTGAACTCTAGTGACCAAGAGAGGTGCACACTTTTCCCAAAGAAGTGTACTTGCTGAAATTTCCAAACTCACTTGAAAGATGTATTTCCTCAAAGGGGATTTTACCTTTACTTATACTAACCTAATCCTGTCAACATAAGTTTCTATTGGCACAATAGGGCTGACCTCACTTAGATTATAATATAATTAATATTAACGAGATTAATTATCTTTTACATTAATTACTAGTTACATTAAGGTAGGCCCGACTTGTACCCTTTATATTACAATTAGGGTTATAGGCAGGTCTGACTCTTGTACAATATAGCGAAGGATATGATACACCCACTAGTGCTCATCCACTAGGGGCACATCCATAGGGATGTCCATATCTTTGGATCACTGCATTACACAGGAGAACCAGATCTTCACACGTTCACCTGTGCTCGTCCACATGCACGCCCACTCTATAGATCCTCTTTCCCACTGCCTCACACAGGAAAATCATCTGGAGTTTTCTTGTCAGCTCTGCTGCTTAGAGGAGGATAATACATCATCTTCATTTCTGTTCACATGACGATGCACCCAACACTTTGGGGTTTCACATGTTCACCTTGTGCTCAGCCAAAGACACGTCTAACTCAACAGATCGCCTTTCCTACTGGATAATCATCCTGGAGTTCTTCTCAACTCTCTGAATGGAGCAGGTAATCTCTACGTTCCAGCTCAGTCTCAAGAAGGAACCACACACCCTTCTTAGGGGATTTTTCTCAGGTTTGTAAGCTGAGAGAAAGACTCACATAGCTGCAATGATCCACATCTCATAGGTTTGTAAGCTGGAGAATGTCTCACATAGCTGCAATCATCAATAGTTTGGATAGTTGGTTGTCATTGATGTCAACCCTTGGAGAGTGATCTTGGAGATTGATGTTAACCCTTAGAGATTCATGTCAACCCTTGGATAGGTCCAGAGATGTTAGACAATTGATTGAAACTTGTGTGATCGATATTGATGGTGAGTTAGTTGGGTACATTTGATGTAGTCTACATGTAGCCCCGGAGGTGTGGTTATGGGACCCAAAGTTTATTAAGGAATATGGACATGAAGGACAATGAAATTACATGTAAGAATATCATAGATGGATAATACTCGTCATGCCATTTCCAATGATATGTGAAACACCATGTGGTTCCTCACAGTTAGGGATATATGGCTTTGTGAAGTTGGAATCCCCAAAGAATGGTCAAGAATCCCCTAGCTGGTTACAAGTATTTAATGAAAGGGTAAATTGGTTGTAATAAGAAAGTTCAAGAATCCCTAAAGTTAAGGAAATATGTCCTAAAGTTAAGGAAATAAGTTACTTAGAAAAAAGTATAAATACACCTCAAGAAGTCTCTCATAAGTACATGATTTATACACACAAGTTCATTGAATATATGTCTAAGTGATCAAGTGATTCTTTTATGATGTAACCAAGGATATATGAGGTGTTTTTTAGAGGGAAGATGAAGTAAATAAGGTCGAAATTCCAAGGGATTTTAAGAATGAAGTCTTGTGAAGATGTGTTCTAAGGTATGTTATTTATAGGTCATCTTACCATTTTTGCTATAAATATTTTTATAGAATGATTAAGATAGCGAAACCTGGAGGATATTGAGATGACATATCAAGGTACATGTGGTAGAAATTTTGGCATCTGGATCATTGTATTTTGGGAGATACACTCTGTGGAAGATAGGGTTTGCGACTAGTACTAAAACTAGTATCAAGGAGGTATTTTGGGTAAAATGGTCATAACTTCTTGATAGAAGATCCAAATTTAGTAATACCAAATGTGTTGGATATATTAGATTCCTTCATATGTGGTGTACAATTTTCAGATCCAGATATCACATATTCCATGTGTGGCATGCTCTAGAAGTTCACTCTCTAGAATAATTGTGAATTCAACAAGGTCTGCCATTTTTTCTATAACTCTTTTTCTGGGAGGTTCCAAGAAGTGAAAACTGGAGGAATTGTAGAGAAGATATTGAAGAATATTGTGTACAATTTTCATACATTTTTTCATTACAGGTACAAATTTATTCCTTTTGAAAGTTAGGGTTTGTGACTAATCCAAAAACTAGTCTTGTGATACTTATAAGATAAAGTTTGATGACGATACTATTCTCTTGTTGCTGAAGTTGAGGAAGGTCTATAGGCCTATGATCACATACAACATGTCTGTTACAGAGTTATAAGTATGTTTATATTCATGTTTTAAGGGTTACATTTTTATGATGTTATGGTGTATAACAAGATTGAGACACATCATGAGTGATATGGTACATTGTTGAGGCACATGGTTTGAGGAACATCTTTGATATTGGGCACATTGTTTGAGATACAGTTTGGTATATGTATGAGGAACTTGCTACTGATCTATATACATGCTTGGTACACATTTTGCACATATTCTTGGCATGTGGTTGAGGAATTTCATTGAGAATATCTTATGGTATTTGGTATATGGTTGAGACACATTACATGGTATATGGTATATGGTACATGGTATGTTATAGGTGTTGATTACATGGTTGATGTGCATGTTTGGCACATGGTATGGTGTTGATGTGCATGCACATGGTTGGTATACATGGTTGATGCACCATTTGGTACAGGTTGAGGTGCATGGTTTATGCACGATTTGGTACAGGTTGAGGTGCATGGTTGATGAACGGTTTGGTACATGTGTTGGTGCATGGTTGATGAATGATTTGGTACATATGTTGGTGCATGGTTGATGCACTTTTTTTGGTACATGGTTGATGCTTGGTATGGTACAGGTTGATGTTTTGGTACATTCTTTGGTACATGGTTGAGACACATACCCTGTGATGGTATGTTGGTGATCTTTGTATATGCTTGGTAGAGGCATGTGTTGGTGATGTTGGAAATCTAGTTGAGAAGTGTCCTTGGTATATGATCCATGTGAGAGGATATGGTTGAGTATCGGTGACAATGAAATGTTGGTTAGTGACAGGTTGATGTGACAGGTTGGATACAATGACAAGTTATAGGTTGATCTGACAGTGGCATGGATTGTGGTAGTGACAGTTGGTCTACATTTATATTTCAGGGCGACAAGACGAGGCAAGGAAAGGGGGTTGTATCCTCCTTCTAGTTGGATCCGTAGAATTAGGGAGTTGGATCATGAGAACTAGGTGGTTGTAGCCACCTTCCGGTTGGAG
>JASDQU011176870.1:11386-26580 GCA_032191745.1 Picea mariana
ATAGGTTGATCTGACAGTGGCATGGATTGTGGTAGTGACAGTTGGTCTACATTTATATTTCAGGGCGACAAGACGAGGCAAGGAAAGGGGGTTGTATCCTCCTTCTAGTTGGATCCGTAGAATTAGGGAGTTGGATCATGAGAACTAGGTGGTTGTAGCCACCTTCCGGTTGGAGCAGGAGAACCTAGGGTGTTGTAGCCTCCTTCTGGCTGGAGCCAACGAACTCGGGGAGTTGTAGATTCCTTCAGGTTAGAGCCTAAGAATAGGGGGTTGGAGACTCCTTCTAGTTGCATCTGGAGAATTTGGAAGTTGGTGCTTCCTATGAATGAATTCTTGATATATATAAGAAATAATTCTGTGGTTTTCTCCCATTTGTGTTTCCAGGTAAATACCGGTGTACTATGTTCTTGATGTGATGTTGCTTATGTTTACATGATTATGATATATATATATATATATATATATATATATATATTGGATGCATTCATAGATGATACATTGATGATATACTGCTGAACATTATTGTTAAAGTGAAAGAATATATATTGTGGTTAAAAGTGGTATAAAGTGCTCATACTGATTCATCCCCCCCTCTCATTATTCCAACAGGGAATGGGGTGTTACTGGGGGGTTCCTTGAAGAGTCATCGTACCATCCCAAATCATACTCGTCACTTTCCATACTTCTTCCATTTYGTTTCCTCATCTTTTGGGTTTTCAGGTACACTGACCCAAGAAGTTATTGCACTTCATTTCATGGGAAGAAGGGGCTGAAGGCCTAGAGGGAAATGTAGTTGGAAAAAGATAAAAACCAATCATGACCTTTTAGATGCTCTCCCAGAGATCYCGGGAACAATGAAATGMTTCTCAAAAAAATGAGGGACCCGTAAAATAAATAACTAATTAATCAATCATGCCAACCAAGGTAGAGCATATGTGGGCTATGCATTTCCCTTTTAGTGCCCCTTATTTTCTTCAACTTGGGGAAGCATGATGGACAAGGTAGAGCATATGTGGGCTATGCATTTCATTTTAGTTCCCCTTATTGTCTTCAACTTTGAAACAATCTAATAAATTAATGGAAAGTGGGCTTGGAATTATGTTGCATCGCGAATGAAGGGAAGCATACCCTCTACAAAGGGACCCATAAATGAGACAATATGAACCCTTGTATGTCGTGAACCCCATGCCCATAATTCATACCCCACTCCACCTCATACTCAAACATGGATTATATAGTTTTAACTTGGGAAACACCTTTGACTTGGGGATTGAATGACCCAATAGGATGCCTTGACACCCCTCCCACACCTAAGTTTGATAAATTGTATAAGGTCTTTGAGAATTTGTTTAGTTTGAAAAGGGGGGTTTAATGCACATGTTTGGGTGGTTCCATTATTAGATGTATCTTGCTTGGCATGATTCTTGTGACTTATGGACCCTTGGAGGGGGCATCTCTTTGTATTTGCAGGGCCTTGCCTGGTGGACATGTATTCACGAGGAGATGATAAGACCTTCATGAGAGATTTGGAGCCCAAGGATAGATGCATAAACCCCACTTTTGGGGCGGACTTGTGATCATAATTTTACCATTGAACAAGGAGGTAGTTTCCTTTGGAGGCACTCTGACATGGCTAGGAAATGAGCTCCCACCTTCTCCCACTTGGAAGCTAGCCTTTGGAGGCTTGGACGTCACCCTACTATCCCATGACGTTACTTAGGGCTTGATGGTTTGATGGAGGAGGGTTTGAATTGACATTTGGCACATGTGGCATGATGTATGACCTTTGGAGGCCCAACATTACACCTTCTCTAGGAAAATGTTCCACATTAGGAGCTAACATCACCCTAGAAGGGCATTACACCACCCTTTTAAGGGATATTTTTATGTAGAATTTAAGTTTTGAATTTGTAAGGGAATTTTGCAAGGTTGACCCTCTTTATATTTTTAAGTTGACTTTAAAAGTGGACAAATATGGTCTACAAGGCCTCATATAAATAGAGGCCTTTCCATTTTCATTTTATATCATAACTCTTCCTCACACAAGAGGATCAAGTCTGAAAGTTTCGCTCTATTTGGAAAATTGTCTCTTTTACAAGGTGCGCTATCTCTTGGAGGGAAAGTTTTGGTGTTTCGTGGCTCGTTTATGGTGAAATTTTATGCAAATAGTGTTTTATGTTTGATTATTCTTGGTGAAGTAAGTAAAATATGCAATTTCATTTCATGCTTTGGATGTTTATGGTATATTTTTCTTGTTCATGTTGAATATTATGAGATTACTTGTCTAAAACTCTAGGAGAAGGAACATAAGGTATTTCTTCCTCTCTCTAGAACTTTTCATCCATTAATTTTTTGAGGAGACCTCATCTAGGGTAAATTCCTAAATCCCTAAAGTGCTATCACTTTAGGAGTTTTGTTTTAGAAGCTTGTTGTGATTTCTTTTTCAAGAATATAAAGGAGGAGAATTGGCTAGGGCCCAAAAGAGCTTGCTCCCTAGAAAATCCTTCCTCTTTAGGATTAGAGTTTGAGGCCCTAAGGTTCTAGCACCTCAAACTTTACCCCATCTATTTAGACATCACTATCATTAGTCTCCAATTGAATGCTAATTGTTGTTGTAAATGACTACATAAGACCAAAAGGCACTAGTTCACTTGCTCTCTTGTGAAGGAATTGATCAAAAAACCTCTCAACTCTATCCTCTAAATATTTTACTAACTTTCCTAACCCTAGCTTAGCTAAATTCACTAAATTTATTTCTGTTGTTTCAAAACACTGCTACAACCATCTAATTTGCTTCATTTTGTTGCATAATTCACTCTAACTCATAGCTGCTAACATACTCAGAAATTGCTTCGAATAAGTGCTAATTGATCTATTAGATAAATGGTGATTTTCACTGTCTTTTCATGCAATTATGATCTATATTTATTGTGACTATTACAAAACACTAATTGATTTTATAAATTGTCATCTAGCTGCAATTTTACTTCAGACATTGTATATTCATCCATCCATAAAATGTGGGGATTTCCTACTAAGGTGATAGTGGTGGGTTATCCTGTAGTTATGCCTATTCGATTTGCTTGTCTTGGTATTGTACAAGTACAAATTGTGCGATAACATGATGCTAAAAATAAAAATCATGTGCATCTTTCTATCTCATCAAATATGTCCATAATTTCAAGTTCTTATTTTCAATGCTACAAATTAGATTATCTTTATTTGGGTTAAGGTGTTGTGCACTCACTAATCATATTGGAAAACAGGGGCAGACATTGTGCATTTTCAATGGTAAGAGGTATCCTCCAATGATATGTAAAATACTATGGATATTCCACTGAAATAGTTCATCACAACATATTTGATAAACAAAATTGAAATCTACACTAAGAAGGCTAAATTCTTTTAGATTCCAGAATTTTTAGTTACAGATTTTTTGCTTATGCATGAATAGATAAAATTCGAAAAATAGAGAACAATAAAATAAAATCAAGGACCATCCACAAAATAACACAAAGATTTGTTCCGGGAAACCCTTATGGGAGAAAACACAGCTAGAAGGTGAGGCTACTCTGCTCTCTTTTCTCTGGTATGAAAATAATGCAAGTACAAAGGAGAAGACACTCTCTATGGAGTTACCTGAGACATGTGGCCTATTAGGATAATAAAGAACATTAACCCCTTCTGTTATTATCTCTAATTTTCCACTCCCATTTCTTCTACTATGATATGGAACAAAATACAATAACACAAAATGGAACCCTTTCTCCTCCTAGCAGCTTGGTATATAACATAGCTCGATATGCGTCTAGGGTTAGGGAATTGACTTCCTCAACCCTTAATTAGTGATTAAGTTTGGAACTTTTATAATGTTCTTAGAAAATACATCAGATGGATAGCCTCACGTTTAATTAATGGAGGATGACGTGGCCTCCACTCGCACCATGGTGAACAATACACTAGGTCAATTGAGGGAGGCATAACTTTCACATACAAACTCTGATTGAGGCGATTCTTTCACCATTGGAAATGATTTTGTGTGTAGGATATAGATTATGGCTCCACAATAAGGTTTGGACCATAAAAAGGTGTTGTTTGATGTGTCAAAATGGCTTCATAATATTTTAGACAATTTTTTGGACCAAAATTTCCAAATTTGGACCAGTCGCTAAAATGGCTCTACCAGTTGATTCCTGCAATGTTTTCACCCATAAAGCATCAATATAGTTGAAAAATAATGTAATGATCCAATATGGATAATACATCCCCATTTAGGGATGATTTCCCCCCCCAAATGATTTACTGAACGAGGTGAATAAATTTTTCCTCTTTTTCTCCCCAAAGTACCATTTTGCTTTGCTTGGAAGTTGTCCTTTTCAACCCAATATGTCAAAGGTCATGTTGCCCCTATCTCACATTTTTGGACCTATTCTACAAAAATGTGTCACTTTCCAACTTTTCCTGAGCATCTAGTGCTAATTCCTCTATGGAAGGTAGGACCTTCTCCTTCTCTTGATCCAACATGGAAGGCTCATAGAGTTTGATATTCTCCACATTCATTACTGAGTAAATGCACATGTACGGGGGTATACTGATTCTGTAGGATTTATCTCCACCCTTTTCCAATACCTAAAAAGGACCACATCGAAGAGCCTTGATATTCTTACGAGGACCTTGCAGTCTTTCCTTATTTAGCTATAAGCATACTCTATCTCCCACTCTAAATGTTGTCTCTTTTATGTGTTGGTCATATCTATCCTTGTAGTTTTCCCGTGACTTCTTCAATGTCTCTTGTACTTGCAAATGGATCTTCTTGATCTTCTCAATTTTTTTTTCTACTTTTAATGCATCTCCTATGAGGTCCTCCCTCACTCCTCGCTATCGATATACAACATCTAAGGGTGAAGGTGGAAAATATCCAAAGAAAGTTTCAAAAGGTGACTTACCAGTAGAAGTGTGTACTGTTATGTTATAAGAGTGTTGTATATAGATCAAATTTTCATCCTAGGTCTCTAGACGCTTCTAATTGTAACAACTCAAAAGCTGCACCAAAGCCTTGTTGACTACTTCTCTTTGCCCATCTGTCTGTGGATGGAATGCTACAGGCCGCTTGAGCTTAGTGTCCATATTATCCCACAATGTAGTCTAGAAGGAATTGAGCAATATGGTGTCCTTGTATGAGATGTTGCTACTTGGTATCCCAAAGTGCATCCAGACCTGTTAAAAGAACAAGTTTGTTGCTTCATGTCCCTTGATGGTATTTTTACAAGGCATGGGAGTGCACATTTTGTTGAACCTTTCAAGTACCAAAAATAAATAGTCATGTCCCTTCTGTGTGGTTGGTAAACCACCCACAAAATCCATGGAAATGCTTTCCTGAGGTCTAGTGGGTACCAGTTGTTGAATAAAAATCTTTCCACTTGCAAATGATTGCAAGGACTATTTATTTATACTATGATATAATATTAATAGGTGGGGTCCCCTTTAAGAAATATCATAATGTTTCAAGCATGTCCCTAAGAATTTTTACATATCATGTCAATGGTAAAGGTTAAAATATTGTTCTTGTCATGGGTCGATGCACTCAAGTTTAAAGCATAACGATGATGGATACTTCTTATTGTTGATCTTGTTGGTATAATGTTGAGGAAAAGGTATGAAGAACCTTACTCAAGAATTTTCAAATCTTGCTAGGCTAAGGAAAGATAGTCGAGAATGTTACACGAGGTTTATATCCTTTAATTCAAAACAATCTATTAATCCACAGGTAATATGTACTAGGGACTACGGATAATTTTATATCTTATGTGTAACCATGAAAAAGAAAAGACACAGAGATACACATAAGTGTGTACAGGAAAAGAGACGAGAATAAAAGTAAAATCTAAAAAATATCATAAGGTATGCATGTGAAACTGAAGTCAGAAAATTGATTTTTATATTAATTTCATTTTGAGATACAAAGAAAAATTCTCTTTACAAATCCCTGGGAGGGTGGGACCAAAGTCATATTTAGAAGTCTCCGATGGAAACCATACAAAAAGACTCGGACAACAAAAGAAACTGAAGATAAAGATCTAGATCAACTTGCCATAAAAGTGATGTCACTTGACTCTGCAAAATATCCTTTATTAGTTATGAAATCTAATCCATAAACAAACAAGAACACACAGACTACCAAGAAAGATCATAACCTTTATAAAAAAGCTGCTGAAAGATATGATTCAATTTTGAATCTTGCTTCCTTCAATAAGACCTTACATCAAAAGTTCTCAATCCTTCTGTCTTCAATAAGAACTTATATCAAGATGGTTTAGATTTCTAGTAAATCAGAATGAATGAAGAAAAATAAGTATCCGATAAGTACAACGCATACCTTATGTTAGCACTAAGAATCAACCTCATATTGCAAAGAGGATAAGCCCAATACTGATCAAAGTATGTGTAAATGTAAATGAGTGATTATAGGTCAAATGGAGAAGACTCAGAATAACAATGTTTTAACTCAGAAATCTGGGCTAGCATGCACAAGAAAATGAGGTCTTGATTAGATTCAGTCAGTGAATGGGAGTAAAAGTGAATAGGAGGAAGACTTAGTGAGGGAGATGTAAAGGTATGCTATTGGCATAAGGTCTTCAAACAACCCAAGGAGGAAAAAATCAAACACAAGAACTTCTTGAATTTAAAGTTAAAGAACACTCAAGAACATCATAACAGTATTATAATCAAACATTCATCATAACACAACCATAAAAATCTCATGTGGATCATCCAATCATGAATACTTCAGCATAAGAGGCAACACGATGATATATAGAGAAACTGACTTCTATTAGTAAAAAATTCTCAAGTCTAGTACATAACCATAGAACAATCTACTTAGTCAAAAATATTACAATTAGGGAGCCCAACTCAACCATTATAACCTCACTAATCATTTAGAATATGTATTTATAACCAAAAAGGAAAGGCAAAAACTAGAGGTGCGAGATGGCCTTCCTCCCCTAGGATTCTCTAAAAAAGTTACCATTCTAACACCCGTGCTAACAACTCTTTAACAAAATGCTACAAAATAGGAACCATGTTGGAAAATACTCCAACAAGAATTAAATGACATGTCTCCCTTTAGGGGCATTCCTTTTCATTTCCAAGTGTTCTCCAAGGGTTGTATGCTCCCTCCATGCTGCCACCTGTGATCCTTTCTTCTCTCCACATCATCAACCATCTAATAGGAGTTATGAATTTGAATCCTTTGATTGCAGGTGCCATTTCATAGTGCCATTCAATAGCGCACTGGGTAGCTAGTTCTGTAGTGTCCTTTGCAAAACAACTCTGTGGATTTCATAGCACCTCCTCCAAAATAGGTCTGCAGTTTCCATAACGCCAATCCCGTGTAATGATTGTGTGTAGTTCCTTAGCGCCCCTCCCGAAATAACTTATGCAGATTAGGTAGCGTCACACCTCAAATGGTCTTGTAGATTTGGTAGCACCATCTATCAAATGTTCCTACAGATTCAGTAGCGCTATTGTTGACACAGTCCTGTAGAATTGGTAGCACCACCGTTAAGTTTAATTAGGAGATTTCGTAGCATTCTAGGTAGCACAGTTTTGAAGAACATGCTATATAGACGATTTCATAGCGCCATGGCGCTACAAAATGTCTGTGTTTTTCTGTGTGATGAGACTATCCTTCAAAAAACACAAAAAAATTAGCTGATGGACTAGGAGCCAATAGATGCCGGTATAGGTGGAAAATTATACTGTCCTTGATCACTTTACTCTTGCAAAAAGAGACCACCCAAAAAAATGGATCTTATATCCCCCAACTACTTCATCAACCTAGCACTCCTCCTTGTTGCAGGAGAGATTCCCTCTATCATGGAAGCATATTTTTCCTGTGCAAGGATACTCTTCTTGACTACAGGTGTGCTCTTTTTGACCACTGGCTCATCTCTTTCAATTGCAGCTTGTACCATAACATTTAAGTTACTCTGGGCCAATTCATCCTTGAAATGCTGCATTCTTCCTTGAGCTTTCTATTTTGAGACCGAAAGCCTCTGTTTTGCCTGTAGAGGTTGTTAAGTTGCTTATGGAGAGGCATAGCTCTTCTTGCTGAAATTTTTTCCAGATCAAGGGTGTTACTGTACATATCCATGAGCTCATTCATCTTAATTGTCTCAGTCAAACTTTCTACTTTCAAACAAGCAACCTCCTTGCTAGCCTCCCTGAGCTATCTGATCAATCTTTTGAAAGTGTGATTACTAGGTGGAGTGATGATGTTGATAACCTCAACATGTTTCTCAATGGATTTACTTTTATCTTTCTACTGCACAGGGACTCTGTCTATCACCCCAATAGGCTTCTCAATTTCTATACGCTTATCTTTCTCTTTCCTTGGAACTGAAACCTTGGGTAGGACTTCTGCTTCAACAACCTCCTAGAGGGATGATGATCTAGTAAAAGGCTTCTTGATTTTTATCTTAGCTGTTGGAGCAGGTGAAGAGAAATTTAACTTCCTTCCCCTCTTGGTTGTGGATTTAGTGGATGAAGGGACTTCTTCCAATTCAGGTGTAGGAGGAGGTGAAAAATCTCTCTGTGGAGAGTGATGGACCTCCCTCTCTTCTTCTTCAATTTCCTTGAGGGCTTCTTTGTCTTGAGTAGTGGATTTTCTTTTTATCTTCCTRCTTGTTCCCATGGGAGCAACACTAGTAGATGGAAAAGGGATMTACATCTTAKACTAAGGGGTAGAGGCTATATCCAACTGCATGTGGGCAGAGACAATRAACTGTTCCCAAGGAATTTTCCTCTTCTTCAACTCTTCCATCACCAACATCTTGATCAATCCATAGTGAAAGACACTAGTGTCCACATCCTTGGACTTGGCTTGGACTCTATTAGACATCTTCTCCATGCTCCTCAAAAGTTAGAAAGGGATATTAATTGCATATTTACCAGTAAAATGTAGCAAGAGACTTATATGGTACTGGTATAACATGTTAAACCTTCCCTCACATGTAAAGTATCTCTGGATGATCTTCAACATTTTGTCAAAATCTTCAACTAGGTGGCTTCTAGGCACTCCCTTGGACAAATTGTCTGTTTGATAGTCTAGTTTGAGGAAGTCCTTGGAGAAGGMACCATTTAGGATCATTGATTTAAACCACCTCTCACCAGTATTAGGAATCCGTGTGGTTGCTGCAATAGAGGCTTCATATACCTCAAACTCAAGGTTTCCCACCTTAGTGTTAATGCCATCAAAATGTAATGAAAATTGCCTTKCTACTTCAAGGTGTCCCCTATACATGTTTTGGTGAAAAGAAAGGAAACCAAGCCTTTGAAATCCTCCCTGACCATTGGATCAACATCAAATAGGTGCATGTCATAGGGTTTAGTATTGACCATACCCCCTCCCTTGTGAGACTTCTTCCTTTGAGGTGTCTTCATGGATATAGACATGGGATCAAAGGTTGTGGTGTAGTGAGGGGTAAGGAAACAAACAGAGGAAAATCTCAATGAGAAATGATAGTGGCTAATGGTTGTGCTCTCTCAGGATTTTCCTCTAACTCACCTTGAATTAACAATAGACTACTTTGATGTATTTTTCTTTAAAATGAGAGAAATAAATTTTGAGTTAAGGAATGCACGGATGTACTGTTCAGTTTTATATCACCACACCATGGTCATCAAAGCTTTGGAAGGGTAGGGAATTCTTCCAATCATTGCTAGAAGATCTTAAGATGAATGAATGATGATACAATGAAAAGAAGAGGCTAATGCAAGGGTCTCTGAATACAAAAGATAACACTGACCAATCCAAGTAAAACACAATGCATGAAACATGGGATATGTAGTGTAGTTTTAGCAACGAATTTCTGTAGCAAAGTGTACACACAAGGACCAAGTGATTGAATGAGTACTCAATATTCAGAAGCAAAATGAATTGGCCTCTAGAATAGATGAAATCCAGGTGAAAATGGATGCAAAGTCAGTGGGAGGAAAGCTATAGATGCAAATGGATGAGAGAGGAAGTAGTCTGCAGTGTCGGGCGCTACCTAAAGCTGAGTCAGAGGTATCTCAAGACTTTGCTATAAAATTGAGAGGAATCACGTAATACCTGAAGATTGTGATTGATAATGGAGGATCTTAAAAAAGTTAGGAAACTACTACCTCCACCTCAGCCTCTAATTTAGCTTTGACAGTTGATCCCGTAGCGTAGTTTGTAGCTGGTCTGAACTAGTGATTTCAACAGCACTGAGCTTGAGAGAAAATTCAAATGCTTAAACCGTTAGCAAGATTCATAAATGACCAGATCTTAATATTTTCTTTTAACGAACAAGGGTGATGAAAAATAGAGAAATAATGACCTTAGCTGATTAGGAAAAATTACGACAAAGATCAAAGGACAAAGGTGCGCTACGGAAACTCCTAATGAGTTGGCAGCATCTTTTTCAAAAAAATGATTTGACCCCCCTTTAAGGGACATAGGGACAACATGGCAAGGATAAAGAGTATGAGTGGATGGAGTGATGTGTCAAGTCATTAAGATCATGGGATGGGTTATGCTTGAAGTCAATTCAAGAGGTGAGTCGAAACCATAAACCATAGAATGAACCTAGGCTTTAAAAATCTACGTGTGGGCCAAAAGTGAGCCAAAACCACAAGTATTTATTTTTTCAAACTAACCTAATAAAATCACACAAAGAAAACCAAAGCAAACCTAAAGTCTAAAGGATAAAAAATTAAACCTAAGGGATAAAAGACCCAAGGCAATTTCATGTGATAACACCTTATATCAAAAGTTCTCCTTCTGTTCTCTCCTCCACTGTCTCTTCTTTTGATTGAGATTTTATTCTTCTTCAAACAAGTTATGGTAGTTCACCTACCTTTCTTTTGTTAAGCTTTAGTTAGCTTAACCACTAGTTTGAGAAAAATAGATAATAATAAAATAAATGCGGGTCTATTAAATAATAACTAAATAGGTGGGACCCCTAATCTCTTTGTTAAATTTTAAGAAAATATGACTCCTTCTTGTTAATCCCTTTTTATTGACTTCAATAATAAGCATAATGTGAAATATAATAACCCAAGATATGCTCCAACATTTTCCTTGTAACTCCCATTCATATAAATAGTCAAACATTTTATTATTAAGAAAAATAAAACATGATTGTTGACCAAAAATAAGATAATATCCATGCTGTCCAAAACATTCTGTCTAAATATATGCTTGTTGTCCAAAAAAAATGTAAGTTTCCACACCAATAACAACATCAAAATCCATATTTTCTATGAGAGGCAGTTTGCCTCTTTTCACTATTTCCCTCTTTTGATCTTTCTGTTGTTTTTCCTTCTATAAGTGATCTTTTAATTTCGGTAATAATTGGGTGGTTGGTGCGAGATTCAAGGGAGAAGACACGTGCCAAGGGGTGGTTGTAGCATCTTCCTCAAATTGGAAAAACCCATATTTCTTAATAACCTTGGAAGGATTAATAGTAGATTGAATAGGGATTTGATGACTATAGATACTACCAATCAAATATGAAGCGGAAGGTTGTGAGGAAGTGGAAACTTTGGTGCCACTACCATTGCCCGAGGACTTCATATTGAAGGTGAAAGGTATGGGTGATGAAGATGAACTGGAAGAATCAGATAAGGTTCGCCTAAGAGCAATTTGTTGTGTTTGTAAAACAAACTTTCTCCTCCCTATTTCGGAAATAGGAGTAACTTTAGGGGATGATCCTCTTCTTCTTTGAGAAATATGAGAATTAGAGGACATGAAACAAAAAAGATCAAAATAGGTAAGAGGAAATGTTACTGTTGATTTCTCGGCTGTCTTTTCTTGGCTTCCCAATGTTCACGAATATTTATGTCCCTTTAAATTACTTCCCAAGAGAATTCAAGTTCGGCACGAGTACTATTAGTTTCTAAAATAGTGTTGAATAAAGTCAATGTAATGCTGGTTTGATCATCAAGGCTGTTTCCGATATTGGGTTGTCTCGTAGCATGTTATTTCATGGAAAAAAATAGTCAAAGAGTAATAAGACAAAACAGAAAAATGAAAAGTAATCGTGATACAATCAACTAGAGAGATATGGAAGATCTCCCAAGTATGGTCACCAAATAAATGTTGAAGAAAAGGTATGAATAACCTTACTCAAGAATTTTCAAATCTTGCTAGGCTAAGGCAAGATAGTTGGGAATGTTACCCAGGGTTTATAGCCTTTAATTCAAAACAATCTCTTAATCCACATGTAATATGTACTAGGGACTAATGTTGATTTTATATGTTATGTGTAACTGTGAAAAATAAAAGAAGCATAGATATACATAAGTGTGCACATGAAAAGAGACGAGTATAAAAGTAAAATATGAAAAATATCATAAGATACGCATGTAAAAGTGAAATCATAAAATTGATTTTTATATTAATTTCATTCTGAGATACAAAGAAAAATTCTCTTTACAAACCCATGCGAGGGTGGGACCAAATTCAGATTTAGAAGTATTCGATAGACACCATACAAAAAGACTCTGACAATAAAAGAAACAGAATCTAAAGAACTGGATCAACTTTCCATAAAAGTGCTCTCACTTGACTCTGCAAAATATCCTTTATCAGTTATGAAATCTAATCCATAAACAAACAAAAACACACAGACTACCAAGAAATATCATAACCTTTATAAACAAGTTGTTGAAAGATATGATTCAATTTTGAATCTTGATGCCTTCAATAAGACCCTGCTATCATCAAGCTGGTTTAGCTTTCTAGTAAATCATAATCAATGAAGAAAAAGAAGTATCTCACAAGTACAAAGCAAAAATTATATCAAAAGTTCTCCTTTTGTTCTCTCCTCCCTTGTCTCTTCTTTTGATTGATCTTTTATTCTTCTTCAAACAAGTTATGGTAGTTCGAATACCTTTCTTTTTTCAAGATTTAGTTATCTTAACCACTAGTTTGAGACAAATAGATAATAATAAAATAAATATGGGTCTATTAAATAATAACTAAATAGGTGTGATCTTTAATCTCTTTGTTAAATTTTAACAAAATATGACTCCTCCTTGTTTCTTCCTATTTATTGACTTCAATAATCAACATAATGTGAAATATAATAACCCAAGATATGCTCCAACATTTTCCTTGTAACTCTCATTCATATAAATAGTCAAACATTTTATTATTGAGAAAAATAAAACATGACAGTTGACCAAAAATAAGATAATATCCATGATGTCCAAAACATTCTGTCTAAATATATGCTTTTTGTCCAAAAAAACAGTCTGTTGCCATACCAATAACAACATCAAAATCCATATTTTCTATGAGAGGTGGTTTGCCTCTTTTCACTACTACCCTCTTTTGATATTTCTGTTGTTTTTCCTTCTGTTGCAGCCTTAGGCTGATTCGAATCTTGAGGATGGATTTCATCAATGACATGGGAGAAATTTTCTTTGAGGTGAAGATGGGAGGACACTGATTCAAAGGAATTTTCAGAAGAGTTAGGGGAATTGGATACTTTTTTCCCTTTATCAATCTCTGGTTCAAGCATGGTGGTTTTGAGCCTTTTGCTTGCATGTGAGGACTGGGCAGAGGAAACAATGTGATGAGCTTGGGTATTTGGATTGAATGGTGGTGGAGAAGGAGGAGACAATGGAAATGATACTGTTGGCCAACCATTATGATGTGCAACATGACGATGGAAAATCTCTTGCCAATCATCATTGGCAGGTGGTTCTGGCTGCATAAAAATGTGAGGGGGAATACAAATAATATAGAATTTTTGATGTGGCTGGAAAGGAGGCCTCTCAGGTCGGGGTTGGAGAATCCCTTGGCCAACTAGGTTGAAGAAACTAGCTTGAAAAATTGATTTAGTTCTTGCGGATCAACGTCAAAATGTATTGAGAATCGTGGCCTTCTATGGCTTCTTTGCTAATTGTTTCCTCTACCTCTGTTTGCACCTCTGCCATTGTTTCCCTTTCTAAAAAAACTCATCCTCAAGAAATATTTCAATCACAATACAAAAACTTTTAACAATCCATTCACGAATACTTTTCATAAATAAAATCAAGATGTTGGCTCTATTATTCACAACAAAAGCATATGCAATCCATCCATTGATACAATCCACCCAATACTGAACTTAATAATTAATTTCAATTGAACAGGGAATTATAGGGTTATTGGAAAGATGGGAGGCTTTGTAATGAATGAAAATTGATATCATGACGGGAAATAAAAAATGGATACTATTCAAGCAAAATGGAGAGCCTTTCCCTTATAAAAGAATGCCTTCATATTGAAACCTTCACTCAAATCATAATCCAAATCCTTTGAATGAATTTATAATAATAGAATAAGGAAGTGAATTAAATGTTATTGGGATAATGATGGGCATATCATGAGAAAAATGTGATGTCATGGACGAGAATAAGATGGTTATTGTTCCATTAAATAAAATATCATTCATTAATTCTATAGTTCATAATAATATTCTTTGCTGGAAACATTTTACCATTATTCGCCAAGTCGATTTAGAAAGAAAGAATCCCCTTAACCAAATATTACTCGAGCCACAACCATTTCTTTTAAACATGTCATCATACAACATCCATTAACTAAAACCTTTAAACTGTTTAATATCAAATTCRAGAAAAATTGCAGAACTACCAACTTTTGTAATCTTCCTTTTCTTTTTTCAAAACCATAGATGTTCTTTTAAAATGGTAAAGMGATCTGTAGGAGACCAATAAAAGAACATTTTGTCTTGACAATAATCATAACTAAAATATTTTAAATCGACATGAAAGACTGAAAGGAATCACAAGGACCTTTTGGCGGTGCGTCAAAATTTTTGCTATAACCTCAAATCATTAGCAACGAAACCAAAGTGGCTTGAAAAACCCAGTGTGAGTTTAACAATCACCAAATCATATTAACTTCAAAAGTCAATCGAATTCCTCGTGGATAAATAACACAGTGAGCCCACGATTTTTTGGTTTAGAATCAATGTTATGACTATTGGGGAAAGAAACAAGAGTTCAAATTATTTACATGTTTGAATTCAATGGGAAACAAGGCCTGGAATGAAACATAGTAGGTGTGAGGTTTGCAATGCATCCCATAAGCACGACGATAATAATTCCTTCCCAAAAATAGTTTCTTGGAAAACTTCCAAGGTGACAACATTTAC
>JASDQU011176871.1:13695-25356 GCA_032191745.1 Picea mariana
AATTGCTGATAAGACCTGCGCGCATCTGGACGACTCAGGTTTAAGCGCGCAGATCTACGATCAATATTGGATTCCGGACCCCCCCCGTCTGTTCTGCCTTTAATGGAGGGGGGGGGGTCCAGAATGTGTGATAAAGAACGTGCACAGATTTACAGCCAAGAAAAAAGCGCACAGATCAATGGCTCCAGGTGTCTTTCGGATCCCCCCGACTGATATGCTTTTAACTGAGGCGGGGGGCTCTGGAATGGAATCTTTCCTCTGGCGGGCCCCTCTTTATACGTGGCATCAATCTACTGGCCCTGAGTCCCACCACCTCCTACTGTCTGACATACCTTCGTCACCTCTTGAAGTCACCATCCACCTTTCTAAAAGAGTCACATCCCTTTAATTTCTAACAGTCCTCCCCCCTCATTCTCTCGTGGCAAGCCCCCTCATTAGGATTTTACCCCAATTGGTAACCGCCACTTCACTCATCCGTATCCCCCAATCACCGTCACCTTCCTTCTCACACTCTAAGTGATCTGTTGGCCATTTATTACTAGATAACCTATCCGTTAACCAACTGACCTGTCTCTCATGCCCAACGCACACCCGTTTACTCAAAACTACCCTTATTCTCCCTATTTTCACCATTTACCCACTCATCGCACCAGAGAAATTCACACCATTTTCTCCTCTGTTACAACCAGTTGCCCCCATCCATAGTCGCCCCCGCTAATGTTGTTTTTCTTGTAGGTATTGTTGCAGTAATGGTGCCAAAGTCAAAACAAGCAAAAGGAGAGGAGAATCTGTTTCTCCCGCCTCCTATTGACCTTAACAGGATCCCACTGGCAGACAAAGATCACTTAATAGCAGATACAAAATGTGATTTTTATTTCGCAGACCTTCAGTCATGGCTCAAGGAAGTTTTCCTGGACCAGAGTGACGAAATTGGACTCTGGGAGTCCAATTTACCCCTATATATCTTTCCTCAGATTCACCCTTTTCCAGAGTTTGCCCTCAAGTGCCAAGCCCACTACATTCCCAAGCAAAGAGTCGTCGTTTCCTCGTCTGGAGAAGTTCTATTCCTTATCACGCCTGAAACTATCGACCAAATGATGCAAATACCCCGAGTTGACTTCACATTACCTTTTAACCTGGAAATTCTCACCGAATTATATCAGAAGATGACCTTCCCTCAAAGAGCTCAAATATTTGAGCTTTTCCTCCCACCATCTGCTCAATTTCCCTCCACAAATCCCCCTTATCCTTCTTCCATGTTTTCGATCAAAGGAAACTATATCATCTTGTCCTTATGCACCTTGTTGGGATACTATTCAGATCGTTGGGTAGATGAACCCATTCTGGGATTTTTATCCATTTTCTAAACTGATGAGAAGCCCACTGCCCAGTTTGACTTCAACACATTCCTGGTGAACAATATTCACGAACAGTTTGTAAATTTTGCCATGAAAGGCATGTTCTGGTACTCTTCCATACTGGTGTACTTGTTCATCTTCTTCCAAGCAGACAAATTTTCTTTTTTCATGCAGAAGATGGATGGAGATGGTAGACCCCAAGCAGTGACCACATGGACCTCCTTGCTCAAGCATAACTCCACAGATTTCAGTTTCAAGGAGTTCATCGATCAATTCTACCACCCAGTGGTAAGTATGCTTAGCGGCAGGCCCGAGCCTAGGATAAATGATGAAGCTCAGAGGATCTTGCATCTCTCGGATCACACAAAGACAGGTGATTGGTATTTATACCAAAATCACAATGAGATCAGAGTATATGGGTGTGAGTTGGCACCGTATAAGCTGCCCAAATACCTACCTGTCAGAATTTTTTCCCTAGAGTGCATAAGGCAGATGATAAACTCTAATGACATTCACTTCGTGTCACTAAATAAAAAGCAACAGCTCAGAATCAAAGGGCAGATTGGCTCTTTCATTTGCAACAATCGTGGCGCTGGAGAAGAAGCAGACAGGCTACTGAAGGAAATGAAGTTCTTCATGAGTTTCCCATGGCATTACGATTCGTGTGGGATTATCTCTGAGATGAGGGTGAAAATTAAGAACATCCCATATGTCCATGAATCTAGGCCTGAAGTCGAGAAATTTGCAAACCAGATGGTATGGGAGCCTAACACTTTGGTCAAAGTAGAACAACAGGATCCCTCGACCACTGTATCACAAACAACCACACCATAGGTTCCAAAAGATAAAAGGCTTAGGCAAGACTTATCTCCACTTGTCACTGAGGTGTCGTCAGAAGAATTTCAATTGCATACCAAGAGGTCTAAAACCATTTCAGCTCCTGACCCAACTGGGGAAAAGGAAGTCTTGTCTACTATAGTGACCATGGTTGATAGGCCACCCCTCAGTGCAAGCCTGTAGCACATCATAACCTCAGCGTTACCGAAGAAATATACAGATTCTCCATCGACTACCCATCCAGGCAACGTAGGACCGAAGCTGAGCATATTTGAAAAATATGAGCTGATCAAGAAAAGGAACCAGACCCTGACCAGCAGCACTTGCGCCCAGTTTTGGAAGCAAACGTCAACTGCAAAACATAGGCTGCTATCGACATTTGACACCGAGAAGGGTAGAAAGAATATGGCGTTCCTCCAAGCACAGGTGCCAGATCCAAAGGTAATCACTGATTACAAAAGGTCCACCTTTGAATTCCAGATGAAGGATGTGCATCCGGTCGATCAGATGGATCTGCACAAACAAATAGGGGAAATGGTCTTCTATACACTGGCTCATGCTTCCACTACTGTGTCCAAATTGCAAGTGTCCTTGAACAATGTTCAAACACAATTGAAGTTAGAGAAGATATCGTCCTTTGCCAAGAACAATAGGATCAAGACTTTGGAGGAATTGGTTCTTAATATCGGGTACAATCCGTCGAATGTGAAGGCAAATGAGGAGATGATTAAAAATAAAAATGCAGACATAGCCTCCTTAAGGAAACAATTGAAGCTCCTGCCCACAGAGGATTCACATGCAAAAAAAATAGTAGAGACGGAGGGAGAAAAAGATGAGATGCTCAAACTAATTATGGAGTAGAACGCACAACTATAGGAAATGGAAGCTGAGATGGAGAAGCTGGTAAAAGAGAAAGAACAACTGAAGCCAATGGAATTCATTCCATTGAGTGCAGTTCCACTTTCAGGAGTGAGCACTGCATCAGTAGAAGAAGTCCCATCGACAAATCCACTGACATCTCTGGAAAAGATAACCGAATTGGCTAAGTCTATGGAAAAGATGAACTTGCAAGAAACATAGATCAACAGGCTAAAAAAGGAGATTGAGAACCTTCAGGAACTCAAATCTTCCTTTCAGATCAGCCTCTCCAAGGAAAAGTAGGTGTCAAACCATCTCAAACAAGAGTTAGAACAACTCCGGAAGCAAGCAGTGGCAGGTAAAACTTTGGCTGAAGTTAAAGAAAGTGTATGGACAGACATCACCATGTCCATGAACGAGATATGGCCCATGATACAAATCATGTTTGAGAAGAATGAATTGGTGCAGAGAAGCAAACAGGCCACCGAGAAGATCAGATTGGAATTGGGAGAGATGCCAACACAGGCTAACGAAATCATCAAGTTCCTAAATTCTAAGACTAGGGAGGAGCTGGAAGAGATGAAAATTGAAGATAGAACAGAGACCATCCTTGAGGTCAAAAGTGTTTTGACCAAGAGAGAAATAATGCTTCAGTTGGAAGAAAAGGTTCAAGCTATGGACCTAGGGGTACAAAGATATTTTAGTAAGATTGAGGCTCTATAGAAGAAAGGTCTTCCTGGTATGAAGGTAATCAATGACAAATTGATGACACTCCCAGACTACAAAAAGAGACTGGTCGATGTGGCTAAGGATAGTTCAAAGTTTGCAGGAATTCAAGGAAGCATCACTAGAAAGGCGTTTCTAGATGCACTTCAATGGGACATCAGTATTCAGCATGAGATTCGATACATCTTCGTCACCAAACCTACCTTCACCAAGTACACAGAAATGGATGAAGTTTATCGAAGGCTACTCAAAGTCAACGTGCCCAGTCATCTTCAATGGGAGGAACTCTGTGATCTGATCGAGTAGCTGATGAGTTGTCCTAGCCCATTCATTTATCTAGTTAGATGAGGTTGTGCAGAGGCCTCACCAACAGCCCACCCAGAAATCAGCATGCAGTTATGACACATCATCAAGCAGTTCCTAGATTTTGTAATTTGTTAAGTTAGTTAGGCTAAAAATAGATTTAGCACGTCCTGGTCATTAATGAGAGGATTGTTTATAATTTTGAGTTATAAATATTTCATCTTTCAAAGTATTGGGGGTTGTTGATCTTCACAGCCTGCAAGCTATCAGACTGTAATATTTTTTAAGAGATCTTCCATTAACACAAAGAGGAACTTTTACAGGATTCTTGCGTGTATTCACTGGTGATGTTGTTCTCTCTAAGTTAAATGTTATTCTCACTTTGTTATCATATTGTTTTCTAAATCTAATCTTTGGAAGTAACGAAATTTGAAGGATTTATCTCGTATACCCTATTTCTGACTCAAAAGATTTAAGTGTTTTATCTTCTCATTTTACAATAAAGAAATTCTTAATTGCTTCTTTGTTGTAATTGTCTTTCTCATCTTTTCTGCTATTTCTCATTTATGCTACTAAATAATCCAGTGATTATATTATCTCACCCTGTGAAAGGTTCCTTTGTTTTTTCTGGTTCGGATTTCATCTTTACAGCATGGACCCCATAGCCCAATGGATGTGTAAACTATCTCAACCAACTCGACAAACACTATGACAACAAAACCGACTTATTTATTTATCTAGCCTAATATTTAAAAATTTGAAACCTATCTAAATGAGATAGAGAGATCCCTCTCTGAAGTTGGAAGGGATAGATCCCAGCTTCAAAAGCGGTTGGATAAAGTTACCTCTCGTAGATTTCTTCTTCCTAACAACCTCTTGGAAATTTACAGAGCACTAACATAGTGGCGACTTCACTGGGGATAGAACAGAACAAAATTTTTATAGCTTCACGTTTTCTTTTCCTAGAAGAAAAGTTTGTTCCTGAAATATTGCAAATTTGAGAAGAAAGTAATGTTTAGAGGTTGATTAAAATTTGTACATATTATTTTCAGACTCGTAAAACTAAAAAGTATATATATAAAAATCAAAAAGAAATATGGTTCCCAAGAAAGTTTATACTCGATCTCATCTAGACCCAGAACCTGTGATAGTAACAGATAACCCAGAACAGTAGCTCAGGAAAAAGACCATAGTTGAAGACTCAGTAAGTCATATTCCCTTTCATAAGTCCTTTTCCTTTTTAGGGGAGCTCGTTACCTTTCAAAACCCTGACTTTGACACCCTTTCTGAACAAAGCCTGGTTAGGACAAGATCCGATAGTTTTGTGACTGAGATCATTTTGGACCCAAGCATTTTGCAACCCCGGACTCCTAAATTTCTATCTCCCACTGCTAAAATGCAAACCACTCTCTCAGTGCTAGCCAGTCCCTCCTCATCCTCATCTTCGTTCGCTACCTCGCCTATCATCCAGTTTGTCATCCCACCTCCTCCACCTATCATGGCAGCCAGATACACTCCCTTGGTGTTGGTCGCACCTCTTCATTCCATGCCCCAAGACTATCAAACGAGATTCCCACATTTCGATGGAACATCACCTTTGAACGCCCAACAACACATTGATAAAATGAATGATTATTTTGACCTGCATGAAGTAGATGAGGATGACGTTCAAATGAGATTGTTTGCCCAAAGTTTGACAGGTGACATTAATAAATGGTATAAAGGTTTACGTGCCTCCTCAGTCCTTGACACTACCGCATTTCAAAGGAGTTTTCTAGACAGATGGGAGGTAAAGTAAAACCCTCTCCAAATTTTGTCAGAATATGAAAATATTAGAAGAAATCAAGGTGAGACAGTACAAGATTACTGCACTCGTTTCAATAACCTATACAACGCAATTCTAGATGAAATCAAACCTCTACAGGGTTTGGCATATATAAAATTCCCTGATGGTTTTGACGCTGATATGTCGTACCAACTAAGAGAAAGAAATTCTACCACCCTGGAAGACATGCAGAAAAGCACAATAAGTGTGGAGGCCAATTTGTTGGCAAAAAGGGCACAGCAGAGGTCAGAGAGGAGAGTCACAATTAAAGAGGAACCTTCCATGTCAACCTCTAATTCCAAATTGGATTCCTTGGCCAGAGCAATGGAAATAATGATGGAAAGACTTACAGTATCAGAAAGAAATCCTCCGAGAGAAAACCCACCAGCTCCGCAAATTCGGAATCCCAACTTCAAAAGAAACCCTCCACAAATCAGATAGAGAGATCCTAGGGATCAAAAAGAGCAGAGAGGTCCAGATCAACAGATCAGACCTCCCCTACAAGAAAATTATGCTGATGAAGGAGAGGAAGTGATTGAGGAACTAGAGGATACCCACATAAATCTCATGGGCATTCACGATAACGAAGCTATTTTCCTTACCCAAGAAGAGAAATAAATTTTTCTTCTCAATCAAACAAAAGTAAGTGAAGAAGCTGAAGATGCCGAATAACATGCATTCAAAAATACCATTTTGGAGGTACACCGATAGTACAATATGCGAAGTAAAAAGACAGAAGGAAGCTCCCCGAAAAAGATGACTGAAACTAAGAAGGTAGTCGAAACCAAAAAAGCCTCTGAACCATCTTCTGAGAAGATTCCTGAGAAGAGTACTGTCGAAGTTCCCACGAAAAGAAACCTTACTATTCTGAAAAGATCACCGCAGCCTGAGGTTTCATTAGCTAATCAACCAAGTACTTCCAGCCAAAAGAAGGTGGTAGACAAACCAGGATTGATGAGCCAAAGCAGATTCCCTACAACTTTCAGCCTCGAAGGGGAATTAGCCAAAGTAAAAATTCCCATTCCACTTTTCGAGTTGATGAACAAAGATGCTTATCATTCACAAGTGATTAAAGAGCTGACCATTGAACCTGATATAGGTACTAAAGCCTTAACCGTTGGATCAACAAATTATTTCGACACTATGAACCTTACAGATGATCAAACTGAACTTCTGTTTGGACTTGAAGTAGAGGGCCAAACCGATAATGGTGATGTCGCTCCTTTTTACATCAGTCTAAATATACATGACCTGATCTTGCATAACGCTATGCTGGATTCAGGTGCTTCCCATAATCTGATGCCTAAAGAAGTGATGGAGAAACTGGGACTGGAGGTTACCAGACCTTACAAGGATTTACACTCATTTGACTCCAGTAAATTTAGATGTATTGGTTTGATCAAGGACCTATGTATCACCCTAGTTCATATTCCTGCAAAGAGCATGGTCATGGATGTAGTGGTTGCAGACATTCCCCCGAAATATGGAATGTTGCTATCCCGGTCTTGGGGGGCTAAGTTGAAAGGTACCCTGCGGCTAGATATGTCGTATGCCACTATCCTAGTTTTCAGGCAACAAAGAAGGCTATACAGAGAAACATTGATGAAATACATGGTCAGTAGCCAAGAAAAACCGCACAACTATCCTCTTTAATCCATGCATTTGGACTTAGATTCTTTTATCCTGTATAACGATGGTGACTCGGGAGAGAAAAACACTCAGCTGAGAGAGGATACATCTGGTCCAGATGAAGGCCAAGAAATCATCGAGGTAGAAAGAAAGAAAAACATGATAATAGAAGAATTACCGGTAGATTTTTGGAGCATGGATTTTTTTCTAGCAGTGAGCAAAGAAGGAGATGGAGCGAGAGTTTGGCTGCATAATCACAGAACCAAGTATTCAAAAAACCATTCTTACAAATTAAATTTCCAATGCACTAACAATATCGCTGAGTATGAAGCCTTGATGCTCAGTCTGAAACTTTTGAAAAGAGTTGGTGCCAAATAGATTATGGTAAGAGGTGATTCTGAGTTAATAATCAAGCAAATTAAATGTGAGTATGCTGCGAAAAATCCCCGTCTTAGAGATTATAGGAATGTTGTTCTTGATGCCCTGAGATGTTTCACTGAAGTTGATTTGCAGGTAATGCCTAGGGGACAAAATATTTTGGCGGATGGATTGGCTACATCAACAGCTACATGTAAGATTCCTTTCTGCTCGACTCGCCCATACACGGTAGAGGTGAAGTGTAGACCAACCATTCCCAACAATATTAGGTACTGGAAAGTGTTTGGTAATGATGATCAAATCGAAGACTTTTTGCAGTGTAAAAATGATTTTGAATGTACCAATATAGATTTAGAGAACAAAGATGAAAATGTAAATAGATCTTATTTCGAAAATGATAGTGTAAATAGCGTAGATTCAGGAGAGTTAGGCGATGATGAGATGGAAATTGATGTTCTACATTTGAAAAGTAATGTTTTACCGAGGGGTCTAGTTCCTTTAGAGAACTTGTTTGACTTTAACGATGTAGCCAAAAAACCGAAAATAGAAGCCAGTGGACAAGAAGTAGAAGATTGTAATATAGGGATTGAAGAGAAACCCAGGATGGTCAAATTGTCCAACTCATTACCCCCTGAGAAAAAACACAAGTACATTGAGTTGTTCAAAGAATATTCAGATGTCTTTGCCTAGGGTTATGAGGATTTGAAAGCTTATGATACCAACATCATACAACATAGGATTCCAATAGAAGAAGATCAAAAATGGTTCAGACATAAACTTAGGAGAATCAATCCTAAGTTACTCCCCCTGATAGAAAAGGAAAACAAAAAAATGTACGATGCCAAAATCATAGTTCTGTTATGTTTTTCCAAATGGGTCTCAAATTTGGTCCCTACACGTAAGAAATCTGGGGAAATTAGGCTTTGCATATATTTCCGAAATCTAAATAAGGTATCCCTGAAGGACAATTACCCCTTGCCAAAAATGGACCACATACTACAAAGGGTAGTCGGATCCAGTCCAATCTCTTTGCTGGATGGATTCTTGGGTTATAATCAGGTCCTCGTTCACCCAAATGACCAAGAAAAAACTGCTTTCACTACACCATGGGGCACTTTCATGTATGTGAAAATGCCTTTCGGTTTGATGAATGTTGGAGCTACTTTCTAGAGTGCGATGGACATCGCCTTTGTGGAAGAGTTGGGTAAATTTATCATCATCTATCTGGACGATGTAACTATGTTTTCCCAATCTGATGACGAGCACTTGAGGCATCTCAGACGAGTCTTTCAGAAATGCAGGAGGTTTGGGATTTCTTTAAATCCTAAGAAAATCCTTTTCGGACTAGAGGAAGAAAAACTACTAGGGAACATAATCTCCAAGGATGGAATCAAAATAGACCCTAGCAAAATCGAGGCCATACAAAAACTAGAACACCCAAGAAACATTAAAGAATTATAGTCTTTTATCGGAAAAATAAATTTTCTACGAATATTCATACCCAATCTGGCAGAGCTCCTCAGAAACATTACAAATATGTTAAAAAAGGATGTAAAAATAAAATGGGACATCGAGTCCAGGCAGTATTTCGAACAAGTCAAACGAGCACTCACACAGGCCCCTGTCTTGATCAATCCTGATTTTACCAAGGATTTCTATCTTTTTTCTTTCGCTTCCGAACATACTATAGCAGTGGTATTACTACAAAAGAATAGCGAAGGGTATGAACAGCCCATAGCTTTCTTTAGTAAAGTGTTGAGAGATGTTGCTTTGAATTACAAGATAATGGAGAAACAAGCTTTTGCCTTGGTAAAAGCCATAAAATATTTTAGAGTCTACATTCTCCATTCCCACACCATTGCATATGTTTCGAATGCGGTAGTAAAAGACATTTTGACCCAGGACAATCCAGATGGAAGAAGAGGAAAATGGATTGTTGTCATTTTAAAATACGACATAGAGATTAAGCCTACAAAACTAATTAAAGGTCAAGGCCTAGCAAAATTAATAGCTGAATCAAATTTCCATGATCTTGACATTAATTTCTTAGCTGCAGCAGATGAATAGGGAGAGATGGCGACTCCAAGCGCGAGAGAGGTATTTCTCAACTCTCCATGGTACGCAGACCTAATATTTGTTTTGCACAATTTACAAGATCTCCCTGGTTTAACTAAGACTAAAGCTAGATTTTTGAAGTTGAAAGCATTAAAAATTTGCATTCTAGAAGGCAATCTGTATTGGAAATATCTTGGAGATATTCTATTAAATTGTTTATTGAAAGATGAAGCTGACAAAGTGTTACAATAATTTCATGCAGGAGAATGTGGTGGCCATCTGAACTGGAAGGTCACAACCAACAAAATCCTCAGAGCTGGATTCTATTGGCCCACTCTATTCATTGATGTACATCATACAGTGACTTCATGTCATCAATGTCAGTTGTTTGAAGGCAAAAGGAAACTCCTCCCTCTCCCCCTTCCCCTTAAACCAATCTGAGTTGAAGCCCCTTTCCAGCAATGGGGATTGGACTTCATCGTAGAAATACACCCCCCTTCTTCAGGCCATCATAGGTGGATTCTTACTGCCATAGATTATTTTACAAAATGGATCGAAGCAGTACCCAGCAGGAAAGCCACTGATTCTGTTATTATCAAATTCCTTGAAAATAATATCTTGTCTTGCTTTGGATGTCCTAGAAAGATTATAACTGATAATGCAGCTGCTTTTTGATTAAATAAACTCATAGATTTCTACAACTAGTATCACATTGGTTTGGGACATTCCACAACTTACTACCCTCAGGGGAATGGGCTGGCGGAATCTTCAAACAAAACCTTGGTAAACATCATCAAGAAAACATTGCAAGAAAACAAGAAATCATGGCATAACAAGTTGGTGTTCACATTATGGGATGATAGACTGACCACCAAAAGGTCAATCGGTATGTCACCATATCAGCTGGTCTATGGCATAGAAGCAGTTTTTCCCACTTCTTTAGGAGTCCCTGCCATGAAATTGGTTCAAGACATACAAGTCGAGCCAAATGACTCACAGAGAAGGATCACTCAGATGATTCATTTACAACAGTCTAGGGAAGAAGTATTCAACAAGACTCAGGTAGTCCAAGAAAGCATCAAGAAGATTTTTGATAAAAGAACCAAGGAAGATGATTTTGAGCTAAGAGACTTGGTGCTGAGATGGGATGCCAGAAATGAAGACAAGGGAAAGCATGGCAAATTTGATAGTATTTGGAAGGGACCATTCGTGATTCAAGCATTCAGAGGAAACAACACTTTCTTTCTAAACAACGTTGATGGGACAGATTTGCCAGGAGGACCTGTAAATGGTAGAATGTTGAAGCATTATGTACTGCCTCAGTAGAGACTCGAGTTTTCACTATCCATTATACATACCATTTTTATTTTTTGCCTGCATGTTCTGAGTGAATAACATTTGTTAGTTGGTTGAAGACTGAAGAGAAGGCCCTAAGCCGTTGACCACTATTCTTCCGTTTTTTGAGAATAAAACCAATCAATCAACGAAGTTTACTAGGCAGAAATTTTTAGAACATCAGGAACTAGGATTCTTGGCACTTCATAGGGAAAGTACCATCCCTAGGTGGAGCCGCTGTTCTCACCCTATAAGTTATAAGATCAACTGGTGACTGGAATATTTATCTCTATCTAGTGTTTTTGTTGACAAATGATTTTTCATTCTGCAAATAATTTGAAAAGAAAAAAAAAAAGA
>JASDQU011176872.1:0-19427 GCA_032191745.1 Picea mariana
GCGAAGAACCCTGCTTATCATTCAAAGACAAAGCACATTGATGTTCAATATCACTTTGTGAGAGACATGATTGAAGAAAAGAAAGTATCGCTGATGAAGGTGGACACTTTGAAGAATGTTGTAGATTCATTAACAAAATCTGTGAGCACTGAGAAGTTCTCTTGGTGTAGAGGATCCATGGGCATTGTTGACTATGTAACCTTGTAACCCCCTGTGTGCAAAGAAAACAACAAGTGGGAGAATGTTGGGTATGTGTTATATTCTTTGCACGAGTAGTAGTGTCTGAGCACCTGCGCCGGGCGCGTAGGGGGGCGGAGCCCCCCACGTGGGGGTTCGGGGGCAGCGCCCCCGAGAAATTTTTTTTGGGCCAACATATTTTCGCCGGTTTCGGGCCGACATATTGCCGACATATTATCGCCGTGCCGACATATTTCCGGGACGACATATTTCCGGGACCACATGATATTTGGTGGTTTTCGGCACATGGTTTTTGCCGATGGTTTTCTATTTCCGGTTAAGGAATTAGGGTTTTGGACTAATCCAGGTCATTGGGTTNCCGGGACCACGTGATATTAGGTGGTTTTTCGACACATGTTTTTTTGCCGATGGTTTTCTATTTCTGGTTAAGGAATTAGGGTTTTGGACTAATCCAAGTCATTGGGTTAGGGTTTTGGATGCCGTTGGCTCCTATATGTATATTGTATTGTAAACACTGTAACACAATGTGTATCAATATAATATATGCTGGTTTTCCCGGTTTGGGTTTCTAGGTGAAAAATATCTGTGTAATGTTTGTATTTGCCATTGTATCCTTTCTGTTCTTTTTTGAATATCAGTTTGCAGTAGATATTGTACAAGGTTAGAATTTACATATATGTCCTCATTCTTATTCTCCAAAAAACATACTTTTGTCCATCAAACTGTCATATTCCATTTTTATATGAGTTGGTACTCTCCATTATCTACCTTTCAGTTGTTAAACTAATTTCTGAAGGAACCTGCTCAGATACCAATTGTTGGATTACTAAGAGGGGGGTGAATCAGTAATAGAGCAATTTAATCATTTTTAACCATATAATCCAACTGTTATATCAATGAAGCAATATCATCCAATAAATGCAGATTAAATAAGAAATGAACAAATGAACAAACATACACATACATAGTACACCAATGTTTTACGTGGAAACCCAAATCGAGAGAAAACCACGTAATGTTTTTTCTTATACGTCTTGAAGAATTACATTCATTGAAACACCAACTTCCTTTGTTTTCCAGCTACAATTGGAAGGAGGCTCCAACCCCCTAGTTTTTCATGCTACAACCTGAGGGAAGCTCCAACTCCCCAATTTTCTCGCTACACCCAGAAGGTGGCTATAACCACCTATCTTTGTCTCGTCCTGCCACTCTGAAGTAGAAGTAGAATGATAGAACCATTGTCAACCTATCACTATGAGATACACCGCTGTAAACCTGTACCAATAAATCTGAACCATGCATCAACCTATACCTCAACCTGTAATCAACCTATATCATAAATAAGTGCATCAACCATGCACCAACCTGTACCAAATAACCTGTAATCAACCTATACCATAAACAAGTGCATCCAACCATGTACCAAGTATATATATATCATGTGTCAACTACTCATCAACTATGACTCATCGATATGTACCAACATCATCAACTATACACCTCATGTATGTGCCAACTCATCAACTATTTGTCTCAACCATGTACTCAACATGTACCTCAACCAAAAGCCCTCATCAATTTCATCATCCAAATCCGATTTGTATCTTTGTAATAGACCTAGTGTATATGATCACATTCCTACAAACCTTCATTAACTTCAACAACAAGAGACTAGCATTTTCATCAAACTTTTCTTTAGTCACACATGCCTAGTTTTGGATTAGTCAACAGCCCTAACTGGAAGTAATCATAACTTTGTACCTATAATGTATAAAGATATGAAACTGATACACAATGTTCTTTAGTGTGTTTTGTGAAATTCCTTTAGGTGTCACTACTTGGAACCTCTCAGAAAATGACTTATAGCAAAAATGGAATACCTTACTGAATTCTAACTTATTCTAGAGAGAGACCTTGTAGAGCGTTCCCCACATAGAATGTTTGTTGAATTGATCTGAAACTATTAAAAAACATAATATAGATTTCACCCTAACCAACACATTTGGTTTCACTGAATTTGGATCTGTTATGAAGAAGTTATGACGATTTTACCCAAAACATTTGTTTTTGACTAGTTTCAGGACTAGCCACAAATCCTAGTTTCTACGTAGTGTAACTCCAAAAATACAATGACCCACAAGCTAAATTATTTACCACAGATACTTGGATATGTTTTCTCAATGGAATAAAAATTGCACGGTCTGAATCATTATAGAAAAAAAGTTACAGCGAAAATGGTGAGATGACCTGTAAATAACATACCTTAAAAACATCATCAAAAGAATTTATCCTTCCTTGCATTTCGGCCTTCTTTTCTTCACCTTCCCTCAGAATTTCGGCTTAGATATCCTTGGTTACCGCATACACCTATAGATATTCAATATGCTCAAGTGTAATTAAAATGAGAGAGCCTTGCCTCTTATTTATACTTTCCAAGTAACTTCCTTAAAAACATCTTCTAGGTCACTTGGCCCCACTTTCCTTATTTTAGGGTTAACCCACTTCTAATTTCGCCATTAAATTTATTATTGAAATAATTTATTTTGTATTCACTTTGAATTATAATACACCCATTACTTCACTTTATTATTTACTTTTTAAAATCTCTTAAACCATTTTGACTACTTTGACCTTTTGGGGCTTCTAGATGACATATGAGGGTCCTCCAACTTCGTAAGGCCATAAATCTCAAACCGTGAGGAGTTATGTGATGTTATGCATACCACCAGAAATGAAATGACATGTACTATCCATATAGAATAGTATTATCTGAAAATATATCATAACTCATACTGTTATCCATCAAACAAACTTGGGTCCATTACCCAAACCTGGGGTCTCCAACTTCTCATGGCCATAACTCTCTAACCGTGAGGAGTTATGTGACATTCCACATACCAACGGAAATGGAATGAAAAGAAATATCCATCTAGGATCTCATTATTCCACAATTAATCATGGGTTATCTTACTCCACAAAGCGTCTTCCCGTGAGGTCTTTCACCATAAGGGGACCACTTTGGAGTTCATCCATCTTTACTTCTTATCAACCATGACAAGACAATAATGAGTCAGCTTTACATAAAAAAATCTTGGTTCCATTACCCAAACCTTTGTGCTGCGGGGCTTTCTTCAAGGGTTGACATCAATGACAACCAACCTTAATCAACAATATTAAATTCTAAGTGAACTTTGAAATAAACTTTCATTTTTGGAAAATTCAGATTTGGAAATTATTTTCCATTTATGGAAAATCTGAATTTGGAATTTTGATTGTTGTAATTAATTATTTGATGATTGTTGGACAAACATTTGACTTTCCCAACTATCCTCTTTTATTTTGACACATGTAAGACAAATTGTTAATAAATTAAATGCTAGAGGACAAATGGAACAACCAGGTTAAAAATAGTTGACCATGACTCCATGAGTGGGGAACAAGTTTAAGTTACCTCAAGGCTGATTTTTACAAGTGGAAAAAATGAAATTTGACCACTGGCAATCCCTATAAATCAGGGATTTGTAAATCTATGAATTTCCCCAGGAGGGAAGGAAAGATCTAGGCACAAGGATGGATATAAAAACAACATATGGAGGAGGCAGGATGTTTATTAGTATGTTGGGGAAAAGAAACTATTTGCTGTTATGAGCATTGTTAGTGTGAGGCAAAAGATTTTATGATCTGTGGATGGTGACTATAGCTAAGGAGGATCATTTAGTTTTCCCTTATGGACTCATGGTCAGGCTAGGGGGTGAGTAGGACAAGTGAACTTGGATGTTTTTTTTTCTATGGTTGGGTGGAACGTGGTTGTTGCATTTGTATTCCAGCATCAGGATTCAGATATGCATCTCAGCCTGTATTATTTTTTCAATATTATATTTATGGTTATCATTTGTTAGGAATATGTTGACTATGTATACATAAGCAAAATCAATTCTTAAGGGACTATATGATCATGTTTTTACTATGGATTATCATAGTTAAATGGTACTGGAAATATTATTATTTGAAATGTGATGGTTGTACATATATATTTAACTATATATGTATATATATGTGCTCATACATAAAGAAATAACAAAACTATTTTTATGTTCCTATTGGCCATTAAATATGCTTGTATATATATGTGTGTGTGTGTGTGTGTGTGTGTGCTCATATATAAAGAAATGGTAGAACTATTCTTAGGTTCCTATTGACCATTGAATTATATATATTTTGAATTGTTTTTCAAATCTGTATATACATAAACACCGCCAAAAATAGATAGAAAGAATAACAGTATGAATACATTCGTTATTACCACAGAAATATAGTGATTAAGTAGAATACAAAGTATTTTGAAAAATTAACCATTGTATTCAATCGATCATTGTTCAAATATTACAGTTGGAGTACCATAGACCAAAACTCCACAACCTCTAGTATTGTAAACAAAGCTCTAAAAAAGTATACACATAATTTTGTATGTAACCAAAGTAAATGCACGCATAGATCAGTTAAGGAAGGACATGGAACTCATATACCTTTCGAGGTAAGATGTTTCCTTCATACGATTACATCGACTTACACAACCTGCAAAAGAAGAAAAAAGGAGGGTTTAGTAAACTGTGCTAGAATTTTAATTCTATGGAAATCAAGCAATAAGATTAAGCCAAGGACAAAACTTAGCTTGAGTCTCGATGAAACTAGATCCCCCTTTGTTCCTTGTGTGACAATTTGCCCACGATCCAGGGGGAGGAGGAGTGGACCCAAAATCGACTGATGGGTGCCCTCGCAAAACAGAAAAGGGCCCATCATTAATTTCATATATCTATGGATAGAACTTCACTTATAAAACAAAGAAAGTGACAATAAGCATTTAGCATTGAAATAGACCGTGCATAGATTAATCAAATAGGAAGAAAACATTAATAATTCTCCAAATCCTGTGTAGAGGACCAAATAAACAGAAGGAGTTGATTGTGGCAAAGTCAATGTTTAAACTGAGACTACCATTTATTTCCCCGAAATCACATAGTGGAATTTTCCAATTTTGGGGTAACAATCACAGTGAGGGAAGGATTAAATTTATAAGCATTCATAGAGGTGCACAAGATGTGACCCAAGTATAATCACAACAGATGGATTATTAAAATTAAATAGCATTACAGAAAGGTAAATCACGAAATTTTGAGTGCATAGAAGTGAACCCAATACACAGGTTAAAGCCTGACTATGCAAAACCTATTTGAAGCCTAAGACTTTTGTTCCACATACATTCAACGGTTGATTAAAAAAGGATACCCTCTCATTCGCTAGTGTGGAGCGCTTGACATAGGCAAGGCCTTTTGTAAATGGATTAAATTCATAATTGTAGATCAAGCGAAGGATGTTGCCGAGGTGACCATGAGACAATCCACAATTCTTTCTAGCAGAGAATTTGTTTTACAACCAGAAGATACAAGCAAATGTTGTTTCAACGAAAAAAATCATGTTAATACTGCTATTTATATACACATAATGTAAATACGAAACTTTCCTACAGAGTTCAACCACAGTCAAGGTTGAATAACATCAACCAGCGTAGCAAGTTTTGGGATCTTTGGATGACTTACAGAGTATAAGAATACCAGTGAAATGAATGGTGAATAAAAGAAAACGATAAAGATCAGAGCGCTCAATTTTTATATTAACAATTCGTGCCACAGTCTGACTGGGAAGGGACCACAAACAAATATAAGCTTGTAGACTGACAACCAACCAGGAGAAAATACAGTAACCCTCAAACCCGAGCATTAAGTCTCAAGGTGTTTCTTCTAACTTATAAATGGAACCATAAACCTGGTGGAAATCCTGGGAAGCAAACGCATACGGAGCCACAACTGTCAACCCTAAAACAGAGAAAGGAAAACATGAGTTTTGTTACTTTGAGCTCTCAACTAATTACATTTGCACCAAACAGAGAATACATTAAGAAATAACCCTCATAGAGAACATGAGCAACGGAATCGTTTACTCACCTTTGCGCATAGAGAACCTTGGGTATAAGTTGCCTCTTTCCATCGCTCACAAGAGCTGATCCTCAGTAAATGCACCCATCGTATTAAAATGCAGAGACAAACTTGTGTTACAAGACTAAAGTGGGTAGGAATGATGAACGAATTTTACCTCGAGGTCCTCACTAGAGGAGTAAAAGAAGTTCATACGCACCCTTACCTCTGCCATGTGAAGTCTAGGAGATGTCGAGTCTGCATTGGGTGTGTTCACCTAAGTGTCATCCTGGAAGGTACGAGACATGCTTCACCATTAATGAACCAAGCCAGGAGTAAATGCCTACAAGACCTGACATGTCATCTACCTTAAACGGTTTTCGAACCACTTAATTGTTTAGTCATGTTAATAGTCGAACCCTAGAACAAAAAGACTATGTTAATAGTCGGGTAGGGATTACCAATGTTAGGTATAGGTATATGTTCACTGCGCTATGGTAAAAAATGTGTTACGTATAGATATATGTTCGTTGTGCTATTGTTAAAACGATATATTGTTATGGATATCCTATATGATAAACAATAGATTGTTATGGTATCTATATGATAGTCTGTATGATAAACAATATATTGTTATGGTATCTATATGATAGTCTATATGATAAACGATATATTATTATGGATAGTGTTATTGTTATGGATAGTCCATATGATAGTTTGTATTGTTTATCGGAGCTAGGAGACTATGTAGAAGTGGACAATATATGATTAATGATAGTATATTTCGCAATGTAATATGGATAGCATGTCTTGACATAGACATGGTGGTTATTCTAAGGGATATGACATTCATGGTCACAATTTTCTTCAATACAAATAAGTGTATGATTCTAATCCAATAACGACGCTATAATGAAATATAACAGTAAGAGACAAGTGGAATTTAAATCTCCTTCGGCCTTTAAGAGGTATGATGACTAGAAGTAAAACTACTATGCATACTTTAAAGGAATAAGATATATATAATGGATTATCTCTGTGTCGCAAAACAATGTTGGAGATTCAAGGGACTTTAATTGTAATATCCGTAGGACGAACCCAATTGTAAATGTAAATGGAAATGTACTTAAGTTGGTGAGTTGTTTGATATCATTTTGTATGCACATTTCAGGCATAGTGTGTGCATGTACTGAGTAGTAAAATGATGAATTGTGCACATTCTTGGACTTCCTGTTGGGAATTGATTTCCAGAAGGTGCTAAACTGCAGCTACAGTGCTCTGAGACTTCCTGTCCGACCTGTTGCTGAAGCCCAGAAAGGAAGTGGGGAAATCAAAGGACTGTTGAGCAGAGAAGGGGCACACATCCTGGGTGGGACAAGCATGTGGGGAATGAGGGACTGTAGGCTGTTAGTTTGAGTTGGCACCTGAGACAAAGTCTTTCCTATTGTCTATGAGCCTTTAGCCTGGTTAGGAATCCCTTTACCCCGGTGGAGTTTAGTCCCACCTTGGGGGTGATTCATTGTTGAGAGTGATGAACAGTGTGGTCTAAGGCTGGGAGGTTCGTGGAAGGTCTGTACGCAGTTGGTGACATTCTTACCAAGATAAGTTCCAATTGTGTGATAAATTTACATGCTGCATTGTTATTTACGTGCTTATTTTTATGGGTTATCCTATGTCCGGTTACAACTGTGTTTATTTTTATGGGTATTTCTTGTATATGTTACATGTATATGTTTATTGTTATTTCAGTGTGAATCTGTGTATTTACATATGTATTTGTATGTCTACGTTTTATATATAATGCTTCCGCAAGAGTTTTATGTGTGTATATTTTAATTACATGCAGTTCGAAAATTTTATGTGGCATAACTCAAAAGATATGTTGGGTATGTTACAATATATTCTACAGAGGGAACACTAAGAGTTCTCTGGCGTAGTGTGGCCCGGCATGGATGGCCGAGGACGTTACAAATGGCATTAGAGCTTCAGTTTTCAACACTGAGTCTGGATGGGCCGAGAAAGTTGAGTTGAAGCGAAATGTCACGAATGATTTATTTCGAAGTGGGCAAATTTCGAATTACAAAACGTCCGTGGTAAAAAGTAACAACAATTGTGCGGATTTGGGAAAAAACTCCAATTTCTGTTGTTAAATTCATGGGAAAATCGAGAAATTCGGCCAAGTGATGAGATATTTCCGATTTGATATATGTTCTATCAAATTCAGACCTGGAATTAGTCGAATTTGAAGTTACAGTGAAGCCATGACAGTTGGAGAGAGTTTTATAATTAAAATTCTCAATTCATAAATTGATTTTGGGTAAATTCATTCCAGAAATGTCAACTTACAACGATTTGTTGTTGCATAGGTTGAACTAGTGTTATCGAGGTGAAATTGAACAAATTTCATAGCTACAGAATGTCTATGGTAAATTGGGGAAAAAGTTAAACAAAAACCCCAATTTCTGCAGTGGAATTCACGAGGAATGAATGAATATAAAAATGAATATGCATAGGTGGGTGCACTAAAAATGCATGATGCGCAATGAAAAACTTGTGATAAGTAAAATTCGGCACTGTTCTAAATTTCGGTGCCACGCGGAAAATGACAGTGTGCGGGTGTGCACGCTAAATTTCAGCGTCACGCGGGGAAATATTAGTGTACAGGACTGAGCTATAAATTTAGCATTGCGCGGTGTGCACACACACATAATAATGACACGTGTGGTGTGTATAGTGTTGGCAGAGTGCAGAGGAGTTTTGTTGGTGCACGCGCAATGTGGGTATATGTTGTCGCGCGACAATTTAGTTAGTGGTGCTCGCAGAGTTTTGGTGCACGGTGGAGACGTACTAAACTCTGGCATGGTGCAGCGCATAGAGTACAATGCACGCAAAATATCAACACATGATACAAAAACTGCTCGCAACACGTAATAGTGCAAGAACCAAAATTGTGCGCGGTAGATATTGGCGCACGACATTAAAGTAGTGCGTGCAAGTTATTGGTGTGACATAGGAGTGGTACACAGTGGTTTTAAAGTGCGCAAATCACAATTTATCTTGTGTTTTTTTTGCACAGGGTAAATATGGGTTACAAGTTGAAATTTGTGTGCGCGAAGTCGTTTGAAGGGTGAACAACAACAGAAAACCAACGATTTTCTGCGACATTTTATATTATTTGAATGCTATTTGTTTGCAACACGTTTTTGAGGCCCTTAAGAGGGTTTTTAGCATCGCAAAACCCACGAGAACAAAGTGTGCTCAAATAAAATAGCTCGGAGAGAGCTTTCTAATGGTGTAATTTGTTCGTCAAACGGAGCTTTTATGAAAAAATTACAGCACAAACAGTGAAGGGTAAATTTTAAGACCCAACTAACTTCAAAGAGCCATAACTTTCTGCTCCGGAATCAGATTGAGGCGCAGGAGCAGTCAATGGAAATATATTGAACCATATAAGAAATTCAAAGAGATGAATTAAATTTATGGGCATGTTAAAAGTGTTTAATATGGAAAAGAAAGTACCTGTAGCATATCAGTTACAATATGGTATTTTGGCCTAGAACTTCAGTAGGTTGTAACTAGCAGCCAAGAACCCAGAAAGAGATGAAAATTGGATAGAGTGTCCATAATATGTATATGAGGAAACCCAATTGAGGTCCTATGAAAAATACAATGGAGTAGGTTCAAATAAATTCATAATTACAGCGCATAATTGCACCTACTTGAAGTGTGAACAGAAAAGTTAATAAGAAATTTTCAAATAACCATAACTTTCTTCTCAAGACTCTGAATTGAGCATGGGAGTAGGTGTTGGAAAGTGGAATATAAATATCCACCCAGAAAATTGATCGGAAAATTCGATTTTCCAGGAAATCAGAGGAAATAATTCTGATATATATTATTGAACCAAAATGGTTCATATTTTCATGAAATTGTTGAAACAGTTAGCCTGACAAAGTTTTGTTGGCTGCACATTTTGCAGAGTTAAAAACGATTAGATCAGTTCAAGATTAGCATAATAGTCCATAGTAATGGAAGAGGCACAAGGTACTTACAGTCAATAGGATGAGATTAGAGGGATGGATGTGCATTGAAGGAACACACTCCAATGGACATGGAGAAGGAAGAGATGAAAACATGAGCATGGTAGAGACCATTAAAAATTTGCAAAAGGATGTCCAAAGTCATAAGGCTGATAATGAAAGGNTATGAGAAAGTATTTTCAATTGCATAATTATTATTCTCATGAGGAGAGTGGCTCAAGCAAATCTGGAAGTCACAGGCCACCTGATGAGAAAAGAAGAGCCAGAAGTGTTAGTAGAAATCACCATCACTCCCCGAGGCATTCCAATAAGAGATCACATATCATCTCAAGTCCATCCCCTGTTAAAAAGCATAAGAGGTCTGGGGTGGATGACCTACGGGGAGAAATGAATAAAATCAAACTTCCTACATTTGATGGTGAGCACAAGAAGGATGAAGATGTAGAAGCATGGTTGTTGGGTATGAGAAAGTATTTTCAATTGCATAATTATTATTCTCATGCAGAAGGTAGAATTGCTATCTATCAACTCAAGGGAAAGGAAACCATATGGTGGGATCAGCTTGTGCAGTTGCAACACATTAAATATACAAGTGTTACTTGGAGGGAATTCAAGAAGTATTTTGAGAAGAAATACTTGACTAAGAGATATTATAACAAGAAAATGAAAGAGTTCTTCGAAATCAAGCTGGGGAGTATGACCATTGATGAATATGAAAGAAGGTTTTTAGAACTGCTGAAGTATGTCTCTTTCATCAAGGATGAGATGGTTAAAATTCAAAGGTATTTGAGTGGATTGCCATCCTTTATCAGTGACAAAATATAGTATGATGATTCCAAGACATTGGAGGAGACCATAAGGCAAGCTAAGTGCCTATATGATCAACAAAAAGCAAGGCCAAATTTCCAAAAATATTGGGAAGACAAAAAGAAATTCAAGGTGGATCAGAGGAAGAAGGGATCTAAGCCACCATTCTTCGAAAATAATCCACAGGGACAACAAAATCCTAGAGAACCCAGAATGATTGAGATAGGGGGTCAAAGGCCAAGGCAACCACCTATTCAATGTTGGGGTTGTACATGAGATCACATGTTCAGAGATTGTCCTCACAGAGGTGAAAAAGTGAGAACTGTTCACAATGTACAGGAAGCTGAAACAATGGAGGACATGGGAAAAAATGTACCAAGGATCTATGCAACCCTGGACAACAAGCAAGCATAGTATCAATCACATATGATTGAAGTGGAAGGTATGATCAACAACCAAACCATTGATTTTTTAATTGATTCAGGAGCTAGTCATAGTTATATAGATCCTATGATGGTGGAAAGTTTTCATTTTCCAAGAATCAAGCATGGGAAATCTTGGTTGGTGCAGTTGGTTACAGGAGACAAAAGAAAAGTTAATGAGATGGTTAAGTCATGTCTTATGGACATGAATGGAATGAACACTAGAGAAGATTTGAAACTCTTGCCTTTAGGTTCCTATGACTATCTAATTGGGATGGATTGGTTGGAATAACATCATGCCATCCTAGACTGTCATAATAAGGCCTTTACTTTCTTGGATGAGGAAGGGACCCTAAGGAAGGTGTAGGGAATTCCCAGGGTGGTAACCATCCGAGAAATTTTAGCATTGCAGTTGAAGAAATGTTATAGAAAAGGGTGTCAAATATTTGCAGCACATATGGAAGAGACACCTAAAGATAAGGTGCCAAATTTGGAAGATTATGCAATCCTGGAAGATTTTGAAGATGTGTTAAAGGAGGTACCAGGACTACCCCCAAGGAGAGATATTAATTTCTCTATTAATTTAATTCCTGGAGCAGCTCTAGTGTCAAAGACTCCTTACAGAATGAGTACACCAAAGCTAAAGGAGTTGCAAATGCAACTTGAAGAGCTTCTGAAGAAGGGGTATATACGCCCAAATTTTTCACCTTGGGGTGCCCCAGTCTTGTTCGTGAAGAAGAAAGATGGAACATTAAGGCTGTGCATTGATTTCAGACAGTTGAATAAAGTGACTGTTAAGTACAAGTATCCTCTGTGAAGGATTGATGATCTTTTTGATCAAATGAAGAATGCAAAGATCTTTTCAAAGATAGATCTCAGGCCAGGATACCATCAGGTGAGGATTAAAGAGGAATATATTAGAAAGACCGCATTCAGGACAAGGTATGGGCATTATGAGTTCACAGTGGTGCCATTTGGGTTGTCAAATGCACCAGTTGTTTTCATGTGCTTAATGAATGGTGTTTTCTGAGAATATTTAGACAAGTTTGTCATTGTCTTTTTGGATGACATTCTTATATATTCCAAGTCATAAGAAGAGCATGAATATTATTTGAGGATGGTGTTGCAAGTATTAAGGGAGCATCAGTTGTATGTCAAATTGAGCAAGTACTCATTTTATCAGAAACAAATTCATTATTTGGGGCATATCATTTCAAAGGATGGGATAGAAATGGATCTTGAGAAGATAGAAGCCATTAGAGAATGGGCAATTTCAAAGAATGTGATAGAGGTGAGATCATTCATGGGCCTTGCAGGCTACTATAGGAGATTTATTGAAGGATTTTCACATATTTCACACCCAATCACTTCCTTGCAAATAAAGGGTGTGAAGTTTCAGTGGACATTGGATTGTGAAAAGAGTTTCCAACAATTGAAACAATTATTAACAAGTGATCCAATACTAAGGATTGCAGACCCAAATGAATGCTTCATTGTATGCATAGATGCATGTAAAGAAGGAATTGGTGGAGTCCTCGGTCAAAATGGGTTTGTTATATGTTATGAATCAAGGAAGTTGAAGGAGCATGAAAGACACTATGCCACTCATGATTTGGAGTTGGCAGCCATAGTGCACGCCTTGAGAAAATGGAGACACTACCTCACGGGGAAAATGTTTGAGTTAAGTACAGACTATAATGATCTGAAATATTTATTTGATCAGCCAACTCTAAATGCTAGGCAAAGCAGATGGTTAGAGTTTCTAAGTGAATATGACTTTGATATAAAGCATATCAATGGGAAAGAGAACAAAATGGTTGATGCACTCAGCAGAAGAGTGCATGAAATGCATGCTACAACAATTAGCATGTACCAATCATATTTAAAACCTAGACTTTTAGAGGCTGTCAAATCAGATTTGCAATACAGGGAATTAGTGGCAAAATTACAGCAAGGTATTTTATTATTAGCCAAGCATTTTATTTTATTATTTTATTATTTTATTGGTACAGGTTTACAGCAATATTATTAGCCAAGCATGAAGAAAGAGGTTATTGATTTTATTGCCAGATGTTTGGAATGTCAAAAAGTAAAGAGTGAGAATAGAAACCTAGTTGGTTTGCTACAACTGTTGTAGGATAAATCGGTAAATGCGGACATAAACTAATCTCTCTAGATCCAACTAGATCTAGAACAAAACAGGACAGGACATGACGCTTTCCCTAAGTTGTTACCATTGAATCTACTACCAAAGAAATAATATATGACATACCTTTAGATATCACTTCCTTATATCTTTATTGTTCCTGTTTCGCTCTGGTGCTCTTGTGATACTGATCCTACAGTGAGACACAAATCAACCAAAGTGAAAGCAGTAGAAGTATATTCAATGACAACCTGTGCATATGATCAAGGAAATATGCAATAAAATAAAGATAATTCTATTGTAAGGTTCCTTCTAACAGTTCCTTGCTTCCCACACACTTCTGATCCAAGAATTGTGAAACTATAGATTTGACATATATCTTGACAAAGTCAAAGCTCAAAGCCAGTCTAACCAAGCTAATAATTCCAAGCAAAATCCAACTAAATTTATCCATGAGAGCTCCTCTCATTTTGTAAGTTGAAGAGGATAAGGTGATGAGGTTAGGATGATCCCACTAAATCATGAAAGCGAGTAAGATCCAAACCGTTAAGAGGCCACCTCACCATAGAAGCTTCTCCTTCTAGAAGCATTGAGAAGATGCTCATTTTTCCCACGTACAGGAATTTCTGCACCCTAGCTATAGTGCAGCCTACAGAAACCAGGAATTTCCTCACCCTGGCTATAGTGCAGCCTACGGAAACCAAGAATTTCCTCACCCTAGCTATAGTGCAGCCTGCAGAAACCAGGAATTTCCTCATCTTGGCTATAGTGCAGCCTACGGAAACTAGGAATTTCCACACCCTGTGTATAGAGCAACCTGCAGAAATCCTCCAAAATAGGGATTTTACAAAGGAAAATACAACTTCTTCTCTCAGGGAAAGTTCTTCTCCCTTCTTTCTTCAGGAATTCAGGCTATTGATCCTTCTAAAGACAAATGATAGGTTTACATCATTAAAGTTCATATGGATGATGAAAATAATGTGTAACAGAGAGCCCCCCAAAGTATGAAGTTAGAACAAAGTGATAGCTGAAATACTTTGTCGAGTGTGTATAGGGAACAAGGAACAATCAGTCGAAAACTTGCTAACAAACAAGGAAATATAGTACAATCATATATCATCACTGAGGTAGGCATTACCATACTAAAAATACAAATGACTCAAAGTATAAATGCTGACATGTGAAGGTACATGTCAAGTAATATAGGTCATGGCCATCAAACATACACTGTGGATCCATGCCATTATGACTCAAATCTGAACATAACTAGCAAAAATACACTGTGGATTTATGTGTTAAAGACTCAAATTTGAACATAGCCACGAGACATACAATGTGGATATATGCAGCAATACAAACTGAATATACTCCAATGCAACCTGAATCTGTCAGAAAAGATCCAGGGTCTTCATCCCCACCACTCTATAATACGAATCTAGCCATGTGATTATAGGTGCTAAAGTCGAACATGGTAGAAACCACCTGATTACCGGTCATTAGTGTATATCGTTAACAAGTGCGAGGGAAATCACCATTAATATCAATGACTCCCAAGTTACTCTAGTACAATCCAATGAATGTGAATTAATGAGTTGAGTTCAAACACTCAATGGAATCTTTTGATCAGGGGTCAATAATGAAAACCCATTGTCGAAAGTGAGGAAACATGTCATTGAGGCATGCAAGTTCCAAGGTACCAATTAGTTTCTAAGTCTAATTCCTGGATAATGAGTTGAGGTCGATAGGAAAATGCTCTTCACATGAGAGCCTTAATGTATCCCACATCAATGACATGAAACGAGTAACAAGATTTGAAGTAGATCAGAGTAACAAGTGATTCAGAACTGACTCAGAAATGGCCGATGCAATAGAAGGCTTAAGGACTGCAGAAATGGATGACCCAATAGAAGGATTTATGGGTTGAACTTCTCTTTGAACATATTGACGACACGACAACTATCTTGGAAACATTGACTCAACAACAGGAATCACTGACCGATTTGTAATATTATAAATGAGTATGATCAAGAGACAAGTGGATTTTCCCAACCTAGACACAAAGCAAGTGAAAGGGTGTCATGTTCAAAGGTGATTCTTCCATGGAATACAGGTTTAGACACATTTCTTTCCCAAATTTTCCCCCACCATTTCTAGCGAGTACCTCTTTATTTTTACACAAGCTTGAGGAGGATAACATATGCTTGAACTGTAAGCTCATCCTTCGGATGAGTCCTTCGGAGTATATTTAACGAACCCTAATAAGGAGTGGTTTGGTCCCATATGGGCCTTTCGATGTTTGTTTAATGAGTCCAAAGATAGAAAACTCGGGGGTTTTTCATGTTTATAGAGTTTGAAAAAAACTTAAAGAGAACTCTCTGAGTTCAATTTTCGTAAAGTAGTCTGATGAGATTGAAAAAAAGATAAAATATCGCTCAACAAACGTTTTCTTCAAATACTTTAATGAGCATGAAAAGAACAAGGTCGCTCAGAAATTTTTTCATGTTTAGAGAGTCTAAAAAGAGCTTAAAGGAAACTCTAGGTGGTTCATTTTTCGTGTAACCTTCACGAGTCTGAAAAAGTGATAAAAGTATACTCGGTTACATTCTCATGTATTTACGAGAACGATAAAGAACAAAAACTAAGCTCGGTAACTTATTCTTACGTATTTACGAGCATGAGAAAGAACAAAGACTAAGCTCGGCAACTTATTCTCACGTATTTACGAGCATGAGAAAGAACAAAGACTAAGCTCGGGATTGTTTTCATTTTTACGCAAGATTTAAAACAAAACAAAACAATGCTTGGGCCTGGTTTCATTTTTACACAAGCTTGAACCAGAGGAAACTATGCTCGAGGTAGCTGGTTTCATTTTTACACAAGCTTGAACCATAGAAAACTATGCTTGTGACTTCCCAATGCATGGTTGGTACTTAGCCCCCAGCTTAAGAAGCTAGTGGCTCAACTTCAACATGAGGTCCAGAGGCTGGAAGCATTTCCCTCCAATCTTCGTTTCGTCCAACTACAAAAGTGGAGGAAAGGAAGCTTCAAATACTAGATGGAGGACTTGACTCAACAGAGAGGGGGAAGTTGTTCATGTTTTAACGAGCTTGACACGGGATAAGAACTATGCTCGAGAATCCAGATTCAATCCTCAGACCTTTGTTTCATTTTTTAATGAGCTTAACACAGAAACAAGAACTATGCTCGTAACCTCTGTTTCATTTTTTAAAGAGGTTGCTACAGAGACGCGAAAACTATCCTCACAACTGGTTTCATTTTTTAACGAGCTTGAAATCAGAAAACCATGCTCAAGGCTGGTTTCTTGATCACAGCTTCCACAAGAGCATAGTTTTCTAGAAGGACACCATGTAAAGGGACAAAACTCGGTCATGGCCTCCAAGAGATCTTCATTTGACGAAAGAAACACACTCTGGAGGGAACACATGTTGAGGGTCGCGATAGGCGTAAGGAGGTCAAGCTCCAATAGCCCTACCGAAGATATCACCATGTCAACTACTGGATCCAAGTCATAATATATTGAGCGCACAGTAAGAGACGTATCTTCATCATCAAATGAAGGCATGGGAGACAACGCCACATAATTGACCTATGGCGGGGGTGGTACTGTCTGCACATAAGAACCATTTAGGGAGGTCATCCTGTTAGGACCGATGAATGAAAGTTGATCAATAGTCACAATTCTTCCATCATGAGGGAAAGATATCACACGAAAAAGAGTGGACACAATAGCTTTGATGGCATAGACATAATCCCGCCCAAGAAGTAAAGAGAAATCCAAGGGGTCTTGGACTACCATAACATCAATAAAGATAGTTTTCCTTCCCAAAGTTATAGGAAATTGAGGAAGGGTCCCTAAAGGTTGATTGGTTATTCTATTAAAATCTAGCAGATTCTGCATAATCGGCGCAAGTTGTGGACAACCCAAAGCTTTCCAAGCAATAGAGGACAAAATACTAACAAACGCACCTTCATCTATCAGCATATGAGGAACGTTCCGACCACAAACCTATACTGTAATCTGGAAATGAATGTGAGAGGAAAGACGAGGTCCAATTAGGACACCCCAATTAAAAAGGATGGCCTCATTACCTGGAGGAGGTTCCACGGGAGAAGGAGGAATGCCTCCCGATACGGTAGATTTTGTATCAACGAGAAAAATGTGGGCAGTATCCGATTTACTCTCTAGCGGGAGAGTAGGATCAACCAATGACGAGATCAAATCGACCACTTGGGTTTCATTCTCCAAGGGGAGAATGGGGTCGACGGGTGGAAAGGGATCGACTGCTTGGGTTTCACTCTCTGGCGGGAGAGTGGGGTTGACCGAGGATGAGATCGGATCAACCACTTTTTCATCTGGTTCAACTAAGGAAATGACCAGATTGACTACATGATCAACCAGACTGACTGATGAAGGGAACGGATTGATCATTCCATCAACTATAGGTGGGTTAAGAGTAAGCTTGCGATAAGCAGCTGGAAGTTGGGACTGTGAAATAGTTATGTCTTCCAGTAATTTTGAGGCTTCGTCCATACAAGGGAAAAGGTGATTTAGATGACTCCCTTTGCATAACATACATGGGAACTTGACTCTACTTTTCTTCTTCCCAATGGTATCTTGACTAGTTGACGGGAGGTCATCAGCATGTTTTTCAGAGGATGACGACATGGGTTGGCGACGGCAAGTAGACCATGCTTCTATAATCTTGGATAGACCAGGGAAATCCTTAATAAGATGGCTACCCTTACAAAGCCTGCAAGGGTACTTGGGCTTACAGGTTGTTTGGATGATCTTGGTATCATCAACACTCCCAGCACGATTATCAGTAAATGGTTGTTTTCCAACATGTCTGGAAGTGGTTGGAAGTTTGGACCCTTGCTTATTTTTCTTCTTCTTATTCTTCCTTTTCTTCGTTTTCTTATTCACTGGGTTACTAGCTTCAGAGCTTTCACTCGGAAAAGAAGATGAAACAGAAGAAGACCTTGCAAGCGAAGAAGGCGAAGAAGATCTTACTAGTGAAGAAGGCGAAGGATCAACATGAGGTTGATGTTCTTGGGGGGAAGTGCTTACAAATGAAGCACTAGTTGCATTCGAGATTACCTGAGTGGAAAACAACCACAGCGACAATACAATCGTGAGACCTTGAAGGCTCAAAGTAGCAATGTGAGGAGGACCAATGTTTCCATAAGAAGGAAAAACAAAAGGTTCTCCTAGGGCAAGGGTTCCTTCTTTGGTCATTTCAAAAACTGACGCCAACAAAACAAAAATCCAATCTAGAGTAGACTAAGGAAAAAAAACAGCACACGCTAATAATCTAGGAAGCAAGCAAACAAACAAAACCTACTCACAATGAACACACTAGTTGGTGATGAAATCCAGTGTCACCAGAACAATGTAAGAAGGGTCCGAGATAAAGCGGGTGGAAAAGTTATGTTGACGACCTGCTTAACGGAATTACACCCTGGTGCAAGCTCCCACACATAATCGTGGGTATACCCTCCAAGGAGCCAGAGTGAGTTTGGCCAACATCGATTCCAGGCACCATGAAGACTTTCCCCTCCACAGTCACCTCGTGTAAAGACCCTAAAGATATAGGCCACTAAGGTTACCAACTACAACAATGATGCCTGGGGAAACAATCGTCAGTTCGATCCACGCGCAAGGGCAGGGTATCTAGCCCGAAATTAACTTGAAAGGCTTCCACTCATCATTGTGGGTATACCTTCAAGCGACCCCCATAATATGCGCAATCTCTACACCAAGACCAACAAAGCAGGGTGAGTAACTCTGCCAGTCTCAATGCAACCTCGTGATTGACCATTG
>JASDQU011176873.1:0-26618 GCA_032191745.1 Picea mariana
AATGTCGGGTACTCCTTCCTTGTGTTCATGCTTGTGGAAAATGTATCCCATGTCTTGGGAAGACCATTGAGTACTATGTTCACCAATTCCTTTTCTGAAGTGATCTCTTCAATAGCTTGTAGTTGATCTATTAGATGGTAGATCCTTACAAAGTAGGATTCTATGTTGTCATCATCATTCATCTTCATGTCACGGAGCTCATTCTTCAGACTCATAACTTGTCCAATGTTTCTAACTAAGAAGAGATTTGTTAGGGCATCGTACATCTTCTTCGATGAGTCAAGATGGGAGATGTAGGGTATCAAGTGGTATTTTATGGAATCCACTATGATACTCTTGGCATTGATGTCAACATATTTGAACTTCTCCATAGCTGCAACGTTCTGCGGTTCCTTCTCTTCTCCTTCTTCAAACTCTGGCTTCACGATCTTTCCTTTCACAATATCCAACACTTTATTCTTAGCAAGGATGAGGTCAATCCTTGTATTCCATGCTCTAAATTTAGAGGCTCCATCTATCTTGTTCTTAGACTTCATAGAGTTCGTCATGGCTTGCTTGACTTGGTCAAACCCTAGATTTGACCGGAAATCCAAACTTCACGTATTGTCCTTCTGAGTGTACCAGGAGATGCGCTGGGCTAGGGTGCACTGATCTATCCGAATATTAGGTCAATATCGTCACTTAAGGTTCCTCGACAAGAGGTTTAGGGTTTCTTCAACTACTTTTGTTAGTAACCCTAGCTGTAGTGCTTCTGGAAACTGCTCCTGCTAGTAACCCTAGCGACAGTTCCTCAACGAACTCAATGTCTAGCGGTTATGTTTCCTTCCGTCATTTTAGGCTAACTAAATGGGTGTGGGCCCATAACCTGTTAGAATATAGAAGATGGTGTGCTCGTTTTTACCATTGATGATACCCTTGTCACCCAACCACAGGCCGAAGCTTCCCTCCGAGCACCTTAACCTTGACTGAGAATTCCTCCGGAAGAAAACCCTAGGCTAGATAGCCAAAAAAAGGGTAGTGCATCTCTCCAAAAGGATAGCGCAACACAAAAGACTGATCAGATAGTCCCAAACCCTAGCCAAGAGATATTCAAGCCAAAACTAAAACTAGTTGCTGCTGCAGCTGCACCTGCAACCCTCCTCCAAACCTGCACACCAGACTGCAACTGCAGTGTGCACCAACTGGAAAATTGCAATTTTGAGATGCTGTCAAATGAGAACTAGCACCCTGTATTTATAGTAATCCTGCCAGTTTGCTGGAGCCGACTTCTCCTTCTGGGTATGTGTCTATTCAGTATATTATTATTAATTCTGGCCGACTTCTTCTCTTGGAGGCTAATAGCCTAATATAAATTATCTTGTTGAGCCGACAAGGCTTCTAGGATTATTAGCCAACTCATTAGGGTTTCTCTTGCTTCTCGGAGTCTTCTATTCTCGTCAGGTTCACACGTGGGGGTAAATACCTCCCGCAGCTACCATAATATTAACATAAGTACCATTGAGCTTCAAGAATTCAGGGATTTGGGGATTTTGAATACAGAATGTTAAACATATTCTGAAGGATGAAGTTATGAATTGAATTAATTATCCTTAATCAATTTTATTAAGTTAATCATTACTTAGATTTAACCTTTGGCACTTCAGAAATTCAAAAATCTGGGCCTTTAGGTCTTATGGGATCTATTGATAATATGATATCCCAAAGAATGATATATTAGAGTGATGTGGCAGGATGATGTCACATATGATGACGTGTAATAAGAACATGGGTGACACGTGCCATCTTGAAATGTGCAAAATACATGTCCAAAAATTATAGAAATAAGTGCCACATGTCTACACGTGGAGAGAATGTCAAGTGGCATATGACACATCAGCTAAGTATTTTTCCTTATGAATTCATCTTCCATAACTTCAGGGTTGTGAAGCTCCATGGCTTCAGGATTAAAAAGGTTCAATAAACGTTGAGTTTGAAATCCCGAAGCGTGAAGTCCTGAAGTGGAAATATAATAATATAAGGGTAGAAACTTTAAGGGAAATATATAACATTGGGATGATTCGGGCTTCAGGAATTCAGGGATTCGGGATAACATGAAGAAAAAAATTCAAATAATGTCGAAGGACGAAGTCTTGAAATGGAACCACTAACGAGAACACTATATTGATTAAACATTTTGCAACTCTATATCCACAAAATCCCATGAATCGTTGATGATGATATACATCAGGATTGACGATTTAGGATTGATCCGCCCTGTCGAAACACAATAGCGAATTTTTATTAGTAATTCTAAAAAAAATATTATTGAAAAACAACAATAATCAGGGAAATATCTATGTTGTTAAAACTTTTTAAGAAAGTATTCAAAATTTGAATCTTTATTCTAGCTTTTGATTTATGTTCTAACAATCTTAACAACTACATTGATCTGTAGGTTAACACCCAATTTTTCCATGATCTCTACTTAAAGAGCATGGAGGGTCATTTGTTGATGATCAATTGTGAGAAACTCTCTTGTAAAATATTTTTCTTTTGCATTAATATATTGCCTCAAGTTGCCAGGTTGGTTGGGGTCGTGGACTATTTTTCTCTTCAATATTTTTAACCACGTAAAAATGTCGATGTGTTGATATTTGATTTGGCATTATGAGTGGTTACTAAATGTGTTTTTCATGTGTGGGAATACATTGTTTTGTCATACATAGTATCAAAGCTCATTTGAAGACCCACTCCCATTCTTGATTGAGATCTTGAAGTTGTGTTGTCGCATTTATGGGTTCTACTATTTCCTTACATTTTTGGGTTGAGAGGACTATTCCATTCCATATATACAACTTCTTTCAGATAGAAACAATTTTTTTTCACTAAAAAATGGTTTTGTTTTCCCAATACACGAATATTTTAGTTAGATCCAAAAGTATAAAGCTTGAATATGCCATTTTTCACAAAGTTAATATTTCATTTTTGTGACACACACAACCCCATAACCCTCTCTTAGGCTAGTGGGATGTTAATATTTCTCTTTCTCAACTCGTCTCTTAACTAATTTTAAGGAACCTATATGTATTCTTCTCTTCGAGAGATTTCCAATGATTGTAACCATGCCCGAATCCAATCTCTATATCTAAAGTTACAACCTCCCGATGTATTCAGACTCTCATTATCAAAATCCATATTAGCACCATGTGGCATCCACGTGGATTCCTACCACACATACCGTCCAATGTGGTATTTGCATGGCGTCGATGTAGCACTTGCCCTTAACCCACCCCTCATTGGTTCTAACTTCCACGAAATCTTTAGTCGTCGACGGGGTTTTACTCCATAAGAGTTCTAAGTCACACCAACCAATAGTTCCGAAAATTATCTCCATCGGTAACTTCCAGATATGACGGCTCTCGGTCATTAGAAATCAATAGTTTTGATCATGTTGAAACTCCTAACTCGTGCGACCATTAGCTTCCACTAGCCAATCTTATCTGTAGTGAACGAGTGGGTCCTACAATGAATCTATGATTTGGATCTCATGTCACCCACCTACTAATCAACAACTTTTGTTCAATCTCCAGATTTCATAATCAACGACACATGATCCTATCCAAATTTCTAGACCCATTCCAGATATCATCCAACAAACAACTAAGATCTGTCAGTATCTAGATTCATATATATTTCATTTGAATCCATATGGACTTCCAACCCCCATTCGAGACATCTCATGTCGTCATCATCGGGGTTTTACTCCTAAGGATTTCTAGGTCACCCCAACCAATAGTTCTAACAATGATCTCCATCGGTAAACTCCATATATGATGGCTCTCGGTCATTGGAAATCAATGGTTATGATCACGTCGAAACTCTTAACTTGCGCAACCATTAGATTCCACTAGCCAACATTATGTGTAGTGAACCAATTGGTCATACAATGAATCTAAGGTTGAGATCTCATGTCACCCACCTACTAATAAAAAATTATTGTTCAATATCCATATTTCATCATCGACGACATGTGATCCTATCCACATTTCTGGAACCATGCCCGATATCCTCCAATGAACAACTGAGATCTATTGGTATCTAGATTCGTATATATTTTAGTCGAAGCCATATGGACATCCAATCCCCATTCGAGACCTCTCATGTCCATTGAACATTCCAATGTTGAAACTTGTCACCCCCAAGAAACCTATTGGCTTCCATGTCGGCATGCCATGTTAGCTTGACATCATCACCCCTTTATACACTTACACGAGACCTAGGAAAATATATGGTAGATATCATCTCTCACCTTTATATTGATCGAAGACTCTCATCGATCCTCAAGCCTTCATATTTGTCGATACTTTTCTAGGCTCAACACTTACTTCACCAACCATCTCCTCGATGATGATTCATCTCACATCTACGGTCCATATTTCATTAAGGTCACTCTCGATGAATCGATGGTCCATGTCCCACCCCTAGGAACTCATAATTGTCATTGGAATTCAAACAAGTCCCGACACTCGATCACTCCCGATGATGGTGCCTTTCTTGATAAATGAATGAGATCCACACAGCCTACTAAATCAACGACTATTAACTCTCCCAACTTAACACTATGTTTTTCCACTAGCTAACGCTCCAATTTTTGGACTTAGCCAATTTTTAGAGTTCTGAAAATTTCTGACCAAGTCTTTAAGAGTCGGAAAACCACTCCAAGACCATCAATGGCCTTTCAACTTCATCAAAAGGAATATATTTCATATCTTGAAAGCTTCCCACTTAAGGATTGAGACTTCCTCAAGACTCAGGGTCCTCCATTCCTCACATGGATGTCCTTGACATTAAAGCACTTTCCCCACTGGATAAACAATTTTTTTTTCCATGTCCTGTAAACTTTCCTCCAAAGATGCAAGGTTCATAGGGACACACACTTTCCACACTTATTCAAATTCATAGTTTAACAGGTGAAATAATGGTTACAATAAGAACATCTTAATTATTCAAGGGATCCATTCATTTATTGTAAGAATTTACATTTCCCATTTAAATCAAACACTTACACAATTACATCATTCATGCACAGTTAAAACAGATCAAGTTAATTACTTATCTGATTAGGAAATGTCCACAACCAATTGAATAAGAGATGATGCCTTTCCTCTCAACCTTAGGCCATGTTGTAGAGTTCCTTCCTACAGTACACCACCCCCGTGCTAATCCATGATACCACAAGGGGAATGGTTTAGCTAGTTTCCAAGCTCAAGATGATCCAGGAAGGTTAGTCTCCTTCCTCCTCTGACAACAATAGAAGTTTCTCCCTTCCCATTGACCTCATGGTATCTGTAGGTTTATCATGCATTTTATCAACTAGAGTTCCTCTATATGAGGAGTCCCTTCTTTGTTATGCAGTACCTTGGTGACCTCCCCTTACCAATGTTGGTTTATTTCTAGTAAGTACCAAGTTTTATCCCTCTATTTCTCTAGTTTGGATAAAGTTCTTCTTTGTGCATTGTGTGCTTCTCTTCACTATCTCCTCTATTGGTTGTCTCCTACTATCTCTAGTGGTGTTTTTACACCTTTGGTATCTCTTCTTCTTTAAGTCCTCTCAGGATTTCTATGGATTCCTAGTAGACATAACCTGTAGCTTGTGGTTCCCATATTGAAGGGGAAATCCATGGTGTCATATCCTATTCTGGTCATCTCAGTTGACCCTACTGTTAGTAGTTATTAACTACTACAACTACCAATATTGTTCCTCATAACAACTTGTGTGGTTTCATACAACTCTGGTATGGTGGTAGGTGTATGTTTATGCTTCTCTAATCATAAGCTGGATTTATAAACAATATTCCTATTTTATTCATAATAACTTCTCAGCTCCACCTTACCCAACCACTAAATCAATTCTTGCTTCATCGATTCCCACTTGTGTATCATGGCCAGTATTTTCAAGGTTGTTTCGTCTTAGTCAGTAGTTTGGTGTCTGCATTAATCAAACACAATTACATACTTCATAAACATAATCATATGAAGTTTTATCATAATTACAGTCTTGGGGGAAGATATGGTGTTACAATTTTTCCTTTTTTATTTCTCGGTTGCTACTCTTTCTGGTATATGTATGCTCTTTTTTGTGTTCTCTATGCAATCTTGGGAAATAAAAAACAAAGCGAAAAAGTGTTTTCTTTTCTGCCTATGCCCTTTTCTTTGTGTTGTATGCGAGCTTGAAAAATAAAAAATAGAGAGAAAAAATTGTATATTCTAGGTAAGCTAACCGAGATCTAACCCCATTGCTGTTGAGATTTGAATTTTTTTTCCCAAAATTTCTCTTATTTTGTGAGCACGCGAAAACAAAGGTTTTTAGGTAAGTACTCACTTTGAGGTGCATCTCCAACAAAAAATCACTTATTTGTAAAAGTGATCTTATAGGTAAATTTAGAGAAGGAGGTGCATCACCACATGGACCAATTTCTACTTGCCACGTGGAACTTTGTTTACCGTTTAAGCCTTTTTTTAAAAAGGGAATAACTATCACATCCAAAGTCTGTTTTTAGCACCGCTTTTTTTTAAACAACCTATTTTTTTAGATCTTTCCATCCAAACCCTTAGTTTTATATTTTAAATCCATAGTCTCTACATATTTTAATATGGATTATCCAAGTGATCTTTTGCTTACCAGTACCAACTACTTCTCATAGAAATACCATATGGAGTGTTGTGTTGGTTTTGTCACTTGGGTGAGCAAAACAACAACACTTGCATGTTTAGATAAGCCTGCTAAACAAGACGAAAGTTTGTGAGTGAGTTAGAAAAACCAAACACATATGAAAACAAAGAAATAAAACTAAAAACAACTAAGAAATAAATGTTATAAAGCTTGAGAAGCTTAGAACCATGAAAATAAAACAATGACCAACATATTGCTACCAATGGATCAATAGATTAGTAGGAAAAACACAATAGATAAAGTAAGGGACTTATGAGTCCCCTCTTCCTCCTTGGGAGGTCTCTTGAGTTCCCTAATTGAGAGCTCTTCTCTCCATAAAATGGAAGAAATGAAAAATGGTGAAGAAAAACAATGTCTATTCCCTCAAGAGGTGAGTGGAATGGCCTATTATAATGGTGCTTGTAGGCTTCAAAGAGAAAAGAGGATTCTCAAAGAAGAATTATTGTAGCATAACAATACCTTGAAGATCTTGGTTTCTTAGCACACCTATGGCTCTCACTTATAGCATCCATTCATGGGAAAATATAATTGGTTCATAGTGTGAACAAGGGGCCTTTTAGGTCACCCTCTAGCCCTTGAATAGCCTCCAAGATAGATTTCACTCAGATATGAGTGTCAAACCATGTTGGGGGTCGGACTAGAAGTGGTTGAGGGGCCGAAAATATCCATAAATGTGTCTTTCATAGAAGTGCATGTATTTTCTCATAGACAATCACACATTTTGTGCATAGTGCACGCTGAGGGTTGTGTTGGCCCGCGCATGTTGTGCACTATGTGCGTGCTTCCTTTGGTAAATTTGCGCACTTTGATTTTTGACCCAATTATATAGTTTTTTACCTTTTGATGGAATTTGGTGTCGTAGGTGGACTAATTGTTGTTGGCATTGATGTGTTTCTTCAACCATTGTGTGCAATGTTGCAGATGATTTTTCATTGATAACAGATGCCCCCTAATGTGTGAGGTTAGGAGCATATGTATAGTTGAAATACATCAATGTTTCTTTTGTTGAGAGTGTCGTTGTAAGTAAGAGTGAGAGAGGAACCACAAGAACAATCCACTGGAGGGAGAGGGAAAACTGTGGGACCCAAACCTTTCTTGAGGGAGAAAAAATAAAATATGTGTACAAACGAGGTGGGCATGCCCCATGCTCGTGTCATGAAACCCAAAAATGTGAGACTGTAACTGAAGATGTATGGTGATGTAGATCACTGCAGTGCCCTCGGGGGAGGTTGATAACGAAAGATGACAATTCCGAATGGTGAACAGACTCTGAAGTGAGGCAAGGATGACTATAAGAATTGTCGATGACTCATAGGCATTGATGGCCTAAAACATTAAGAGGTCTTCAGCTGGTATGAATCAACTGCAATAATCACATAGTAAGACCCATTATAACATGATATTTTGTTTAAGTCGAATTTTATGGGGGTCATAAAAATCATAGAGAAATGATGATTCTTTTTGTGCCATCTGAGACTCCTCATTATAAAGGTAATGAGAGTCAAGATATTATCGCCCTTCTAGAAACTATGTTGATGTCAACATGGAGGGAGGAGTGACTCCAAGAAGCAAAGGGCTTCATGAAATACACTACATAATAGATGATATCAGGTACTGATGGGTAACATGAATGAAGTCAATATGTTGTGGGACTCAAGACTACCCTTGGTTGGGGAATTTTGAAGGATGACAGGCAACATCCGTAAAACTGGATCTAGTGTCAGGGGGACGACTAGATATGGGGTTAAAATATGCCAAAGGCTAACAAAGTGGACAAACTTAGATATCATGGGTACATGGAATTGGGATTCTCGAGGTTTATGAATGATGTCAATGTGAACAAAAAGGTGGATTCCCCAACCAAGGGCGACATGGGTTGCTTTTCCAGGAAAAAGAAGGCCATTAAGGACGACAACGAAAAAGCTATGTATATGTTGGAAACAAAGGCTTTTTATAATTACCAAATAAATATAATTTGGGTTGCGTGTACGGATACAGAAATGGGTGCCCCAGTGAAATATGGCTTGCCATGTTAGGGCACAAGTTTTTGAAAGAGAGTTGGTGGAGGGTGGGGCCCCCATGGGTGGGTTTCTGTATTAGGTAAATGGATGGAGGACAATTTGTAGATGGGAAAATTGATGGTGGATGAGACGGAGGGCTAATGATACTGTGAGGATGCAGTCAATAGGATCGAGATGATATGACCTGGGAGTCCATTCTGAAGGTTAGGAATATGATGAGAAGAAGTATGGGGTTCATTCTCGAAAGTGCATAAGGCTATGAGGACTCCCATCCCTAGGGGGTGAAATCAACATGAGTGTCAAGTTGCCAAATGAAACTGTGAATGGGACAACTCATGTGGGGGAGAGTGCTACTGGTTGAAAGTACCCAAATGAACTAAAGGTAAATATACTGCAGAGCCAGATGTAAGGACCCTAAAGGTAAATGTCAGAGGGTGTGTTTGGGATATGCAATTGATTTACAGAGGGAATAATTACATGCCAGTGTCGAACATATACCTAGAGGGGTTGTAAGCTTTTGGAACAAGTACCTGCACACATGAAAACCAAATACCCAACGTGAAATATATATGATGATAAAGAACATATAACAACTATTTGATAAAATTGAAACTGAGCATGAATACCTGAACGTGACATGAGAAAAATTCTCCTCCAGGGCCAAGTGGAGATGATGAACCCGGGAATGTGAATGTGTAGATGGTGAGACCAGGATCCCGTGGCTGAGAATGGATCAAAAAAAATAGGCTCTGGGCTCCTGTAACAAAGTGTGGAAGTTGGGAAAAAGGGGCAATATATGGCTGGTGGGCCCACAATGCCACCTCATTTGTACCTGACACTATTGTTGATATGGAAATCCTTGCCCACCAGGATCGTGTAAGGGGTGCGATGTCTAGCTAAACATAAAAAAAATGTCACGATACTATGGATGGTACCTCATTCGATCGGGGGATGATGCCGAAATATATAGAATATTAGTAATGTGAGCCTCAGTATGGAGTGGCTAAGAGGGCTCTAATTGAGATGTTTGGCATACTGCGGCCAACGTTTGGAAAAATTGAGGGATATCTAGGAAATGATGACTATAGTGGCCATATTTTGAACAGATGGCACAAGAGAATTTGGTTTGCAACCCTTTATTTTGTGTGGTTGAGGAATCTGTAGTAGCAGTGAATGTACCTGGTGGAGTGGCGAGCAATGTGGTTTCTCTAGGGAGATGGATCATATTGCATAACTCAGGAAGAGTAGGACATATGTTAGTGGGGTGTTCTTCTCTTTCGCATAGTGCGCAAGGAGATTGAGCTTGGGAGGAAGTGGAGCTATGCTATCGTTCTTCCTTTGTCTTTCCCTAGTGGTGGTGGTGTTGCTGCTAGTTGGGGGTGAGGCTGTTGTGGCAGGATCCTATACTAGGATCTGCATCGGTAATCCCTCTACTTGAGGAGGGAAATATGGTGTAAGAACCATAGTGGGTGGATGGAGATACTAGATAGGGATGGAAAGAATCATGTTGGGAAGGGTAAGAGTAGTAGCTACCTGGAATTCTTGGACTCTAGGTGGGGGGTAGAAAAAAGGAATTTGGATAATGGCTTGAGGGATTGTATCCCAAACCGAGATTTTCCCCTGGAGGGGGGGGGGGAATCTGGGATAAGTGGTGCAGTGGGGTGCTCAAGGAACTCCTGAGGTAATAGTTCTCCAACTGGTGGAACTTCGATGTGGGTAGGGGCCTCGGTGGAAGGAGTATTATCTCCAATATTTGTTCCATTAGAAGATACTACACACACTTGCACTGAAGGGTGTAGGAGAGGTGGTGCTCCATGATATGCCGCCAGTAAGGATGGGTCCTTGAAAATTATGGGACCCATGTCGATGAATGAAAAATCATCTGAGCTAGTGCGGACTAGGAGGAGAACGTTATCGATGTTGGCGGAATGATTAGACTCGTAATGTGTAAGTTGGTCAATGGTGTCGATTTTCCTGGCGTGGGGGAACATCATCGTTTGAAACGTAGAAGAGGATACTATCTTCATAGCATACATGTAGATACATCTGAACAAGATATTGTAATCAAGTGGGGCATCGATAACTTCAATGTCGATGAGGATGGTTTTCCCCTTAAGTTCTAGATGAAAATTTTGGAAGATCCTTTCGGGGGATGATGGGTGATCGTCATAAGCTCACAAGGTAATGGCAGATGGGACTAGCTCAGGTAAGCCAAGTTTTTTCCATACTAATTTGGACATGATGCATGTGGATGCACCTTCATCGATGATACACCGATGAACTATGATGTTCCATATCTTAAATGGTATCTGAAAAGATACCAGGGTGGGGAGGTGTGGTTCTCCGCTATCTAGATCAAAAGTGATGAGTCAAGTATCAGTTGGGTCAACTTCCCCCAAGGAGGAAAGAAAATATTTCCTCTGAGATGGATGGTTTTGGAGGACCTCCAATACATACATGGTTGTAGGAGACTATGCTAAATCATTGACTAGGCTACAGTTATGTGTTTCCCTAGTATGCAGGTTATTTACATTCTGTCATAGTGACATATGGGGTATACAAGGGTTTGGTTCACTGTTAGGGAGTGGAATCATCAATGGTTTTTCGGCTGTTGCTGGAGCTGCTTCTAAGATGGTTGTGGTAGATTAAGGGAGAACACATTATTGACGACCGCGTGTTTGCAAAAGAATCTCTTCTTTTCTGGTAAGGAGGATGTTGCGATCGATTGGATTTCCAGGTTGATTGGGACCCAGATTTTGATACCACCCCATTTGTGGTGGGGAAGGGATTACCTCCTATTGGGTATTCATTACACCTTGGCATGGAATAGGTTTTTTAAAAACAACAGGAGGTGGTGGTTGAAAATAGTGTTATGGGGCCTGTTGAGGGGAAGGTGGCACTAGAGGACGTTGCACGTTCATGGATTCTTTCATCTATTTGAAGTCGACAATTTGGGGGAAGTGGTGCGTATAATGTCCATACTCACTACATAGAGTGCAAGGGAAGTTAGTTATAAGGTTTTTTTTCTCCCCTTGTCGTGGTTGATTGTTATTGGTTCCCCCTAGGGGGGGGTTTCTTTACTTGATTATGGTTTCCCTTAGCGAGATGGTTTTGTTTGGGGGTTATTTCCTCCTGGTCCTGGGTTGTTATTGTTTCGGTTTTTTCCTTTATTCTTGGCATTTATTCAGTGGATGGGTTGTATTTTCCATATTCAATTGTTCAAAAGTCTAAATTTGTTGAATGGGAGAGGGTTGAACAAAATTAACGTCAACATGTGGTTGTTCTGGTGGAGGAGAAACCGACTGTGGAGGACCAGGAAATGGAAAATATGGATTGTTTGATGGAGACAATCCATATGGCGTGTAGGAAGTTGAAGAACTTCCACTACTGTTGAGGTTATATGCGGGGGTTGAGGGTGAACTCATACTTGGTTGAGAGACCGGGTGCATCATGGGTACCAATGGGGGTCCACCCAATGGTGGAGGGGGAGCAATAGGATATGACTGTTGGAGAGTGGGAGGAGGGTAATAAGGCACCCCTCCATATGGCTGCAAATATTGAGGTGCACCATAAGTGAGTGACGGGTAGCCGTAAGGGTTGATATGGGTCATAGAACTAATCAACCCATCCGTAGTGTGGGACATCCTAGGTTTTTCCTGACCAAATGGTATGGGTCAGGGTGCATTGGGAAGTACTGTGTATAAGTAACCTAAGTGGGCATAGATGAGTTCAAATTGTTGGGCCTTGCTGATTGTTTTCTCTTCTAACTGAGGAAAAGTGGATGCTACACCCTTGGAAATAACATAGACGAGGGATTTAAGAAACCAATCAAGACATTGTTCTTTGGTGGTTTCTTATTTACACAAACTACGTCGCCGATGCCATTCATTGATGTGGTCAACTATATGGATAGTAGTGCTTTATTTGAACTCGGAGAGAAGTTCTAATCCAATATCATGACAAACTGGTAGTTGGAAAAAGGAAAAAAAGGCCTTGGCCAGTGATTCAAAGGTCACATGGGACCTTGATTTTCCGTCCACATGCCATTTGATTGATGAACCCATGAGAGTTATTTTAAATTACCTCAAGCGGATGGAATCATCCATGATGTTTTTTGAAGAGCACATAAGTGGAAAATCATAACATGGTTGGTGATATCTTCCCTTGGTTTTCCTTCAAACTTTGGAATATATGAAGGTAGTTTGGTAGGCATATCGGGCCATGTGGGGTCATGTCAAATGGGATCAATCGTGAGTTTGGTCAAATTTAGAATGTTGAGGGATGCCAAGTATGGCATAGGAAGATTTAGTGGAGGATTAGTTCCATCCATTCTATGAATAGGTAATGGACCTGTCCCTTGAGAGGGATTTGGTGGGTTTGTACTTCCTCTTTGGGAAGAAGTTTGACTCACGCCTCCTCGTGAAGGAGAACCAATAGATGGGTGACCTTGGGTATTGGACCCAAGCAAAGTGGAACCAACTAAAGTTTATCCCAAAATAATATAACTCACGGGGGTGTGAGATGGTTGATCCAGTGAGTTGGAAATACTAGGGACTCCTCCTAGAATAAGAGGGAGATTTTGTAAGCATCTAGAATGATGGGAATTATGTGGTTCCCCTATGGTTTCCGAATAGAAAAGTGAATGTGTGCAAATGGTGACAAGAGAGAAATAAATGAATAAGATATTTGTATATTTTTTGACCTTCACAAGATATTATAACTCACAATTGCATGTAATCAAATGAACATCATACATAAATGAACTGTAAATAAACAAGCATGTGGATAGGTGGATTTTTTTTCGCATGGGGGAACAATAAAAAAAATGTGCATGTTCTAAAAGACCTAACATCCTTCCTCTCAATTAACACTGGGCCTTCCAATAACACTCAACAATGGGGTCTGAAGCCACCGTAAGAGAACCTAGTGAAGGTTGAATTAATCAGTTATAATGAGGGGTAGAGGGTGCATATCCCAAAAGAACTAGTGATATTTCCCAATAGCCACACAAAATACGATCGAGGTGTGATTGCAACCCACAATTTCCACCTAGATGGAAATCCTAATTTTGGCCACTAAGTACCTCGGTCAAAGTGCGACATTTATATTTTCGGCCTCAGAAATGGGTCACGGGATGGATTCCCTCACAAGAGTTGGGTGACTCAAGGAGGGATGCACAGAACAACTGGACCTTGGCCTTTGACCCTTCACGGGTATCTCCCTACCTTATGGTGTAGGAACACTTGACTTGGAGGATTTGAAAGTTCCCTATTTCTCAACTTCTATTGTTTGAAAATGTGAGAACCTGATAACGAGGGGTTATTTGGATGCCTACCCCAGAGATCCTACCTAGACTAAAAAAATTATTTCGGCACCTCCTGTGGAGGAAAATTTAGTGCGTTTTTATAATTTTTTTATATGTGGTGGGTTGAGAGATTGGGGTCATGGACCAACCTCGTTTGATTTAATTGGGTGTGGATAATTTCCAAATAAGTAGTCGGACCTTTTAGAATTCCTTTGGAGAAAACCTACTTCGACCTTCACTATTCTAATAGAAATTATGAGTGTGTGAGGAGTGGCTTTGTGTGCAAGAAAGTGACAAGTGTGAAAATATTTTAATAAGTTAAGTGTGAGATTGACATGTGGACTTCCTGTGGTCCTTACAAATTTTCTTACCTAGCTTACTACGTGTCTTTGGTACAACCTTACAGAATATTTAAAGCCCTAAAGAACTATCAATGCCGACATATGGATCCTTACAAATCCTTTAAACTCCCTAGAATGTTGTCTATACTAAGAAAGATTTGAAACTATCCTAGAATTGTAGACATGTGGGCATGTATGGGCCCATTACTTTGATCTTTAAACTTCCCTAGATTGTGATCTAACTAAGAAAGTATTTAGAAACTATCCTAATTTTGCAAACATGTGGGAATGTATGTGCCCTTTCAAAGCTTTAAGATGATTTCAAAAAACTAAGAGGAACCTTATGGGGGATTTGTCTTCTCCTAAATATTTTTTAAGGGAGATGAAGTGTCCTTTTAACCACCTTTCTAATTCTTGAGATCACACAAGGGTGCGGGGGAAGATCATACTTTAGGGTTAAAATTAACTTCTAGTCCCAATTTAAGTGATTGTGTATGAAAGCAACAACTTCAACTTAAAATTTTAAAATCCAAATGAGCCATCCATGTGGTAACAAAGAAAAAGAGGAGAATAGTGATTATTTTTACCCCCTAAGTGCCTATGTTATCTAAGCTTTCTTATGGGAAAGGATTATAAGTGGAGTGTAGTTTCCTTACAAAGTGCATGAAAATAAAAATATGAAGGCTAGGGGCCCTCAAACCATTCATAAAAACCATTACAATTTTGAAAAATTGGACTTATGCGGGGTTATAGTTCTGACAGGCACGTAGAGGGAGAACAATTCACATAATGCACAGAGTCATGAAGCATGTTTCACGCACAATGCGTAGAGTGTGCGTCTGTGGGCCTGAAAATCCGCACACTTCCTGTCACGCGTTAGGGGAGAAATTTCCAAGGGAAATACTCCTTCCTCAACTCTGAATTTTGACTTTGGCAGGTTGGATTAGGTCGATTTTGGTACCTGCAAGTCAAAACAATCAAAATGAAGTGCTCTCAAGGCTCAAATAGGGAGGAATTTAATACCGATCCCAAGTATGGTTGCCAATCTGTTGTGTTGGTTTTGTCACTTGGGTGAGAAAAACAACAACACTTGCATGTTTAGATAAGCCTACTAAACAATACATAATTTTCTGAGTGGGTTAGACAAATGAAACATATATGAAAACAAAGAAATAAAACTAAAAAAAACTAAGAAATAAATGTTAGAAATCTTTAGAAACTTAGAACCATGAAAATCAAACAATGAACAACATATTGATACCAATGGATCAATAGATTAATAGGCAAAACCTCGTAGTGAAAGGCAGGGACTTATGAGTCCCCTCTTCCTCCTTGGGAGGGCTCTTGAGTTCCCTAGTTGAGAGCTCTTCTCTCTGTACAATGGAATAAATGACAAATGGTGAAGAAACAAATGCATATTCCCTCGAGAGGTGAGTGGAATGGCCTATTGCAATGGTGCTTGAAGGCTTCAAAGAGAAAAGAGGATTCTCAAAGAAGAATTATTGCAGCATAGCAATACCTTGAAGATCTTGGTTTCTTAGCACACCCATGGCTATTATTTATAGCATCCATTCATGGGAAAATGTAATTGGTTCATAGTGTGAACAAGGGGCCTTTTAGGGCACCCTCTAGCCCATGACCAGTCTCCAAGCTAGATTTCACTCAGATATGAGTGTCAAATCATGTTGGGCGTCAGACTAGAAGTGGTTGAGGGGCCGACAAGATCCATAAATGTGTCGTTTGCAGAAGTGTGCAACTTTTCTCATAGAGAGTTGTGCATTTTGCACATAGTGAGCACTGAGGGTTGTGTTGGCCCACACATGTTGTGCACTTTGTGCACTCTTCCTTTGGTGAATTTGCGCACTTTGATTTTTGACCCAATTATATAGTTTTTTTCATTTTGATGGAATTTGGTGTTGTAGGTGGACTAATTTTTGTTGGCATTGATGTGTTTCTTCAACCATTGTGTGCAATGTTGTGGATGATTTTTTAGTGATAACATGGAGGATGTACTAAAAAGTAAAGGATTGTACCATATTATCTTGGGAAAATAACAAGTTTGCAATGATGCTGAAAATAAAACCAAATGGGGTAATAAAGATGAAGAAGCACGTGGACTCATCTAAATGTCCATCTCTCATGATTTACAATTTCACCTTTAAGTAATTGATGACCCAGATGAAGCTTGGGCTAAGCTTGAATCTATTTTTGGTAAAATCAATGTGATTTGATCCCACCATATTGAAAATCATTTAATGACTTTAAGTCCCAATGATGTTTTGTGCATTGAAGATTATTTATCTAAGTTCAAAACACTTGGAATTTATTTGTAGATTGTGACATATATATGAATGATGATCGATGTGTATACATTATTATTGTTAATCTTGGTAAGTCATATTTTGTCTTTATATCTACATTTTATGCCACTGAAGAAGCTCTAGGGAACGCTTACAAATATCCCACTCTTGACTCTTTTTGTATTCTCTAATTAGAGATAAAGATAATATTTTTCAACTTGGAGTAATTAGCACAAAGGATACATATAACAAATCCTTAGTGACCTAGTAGAAAGATAAATCTAGGCATCCCAAGAACCAACATCCATTCCACAACAAAAATAAGAAAAAGGGTCCCAAACCCTCTCAGCCAACTTCTACTCCTAATGGTGACAAAGTAGAAAAATCTAAGAGAATAAGACTGATATACATTGCAACTTTTGTAGGCGATATGGTAATGCAGAGTCTAAATGTTCTAAAAATATGGAAGCCTTAGAAGAAACTATGAAGAAGCACAAAATCAATATTGATTATTCTTCTTCTACCTCTTCTTCTCATGGACATACACATTTTATGTTTGGGTTCTCCTTAAATGAAACTTCTACTTCTTCTTTTGATGAGTGGCATATTGATTATAGAGAATCTTATCATATAGCTAAGGATAAAGCCATTTTTTCTTCTCTAAATGATTGTAACACCAAAAATATATTTTTTGGTGATGATAGATCTCTTATTGTTGTAGGGTCTAGAACAATTCAGGTAGATAATGATCAATTTTGTTAGGATATTTAGAAAATTAGGAGTTAGTTAAGATCAACTTTGTCTAATGCTTCATTAGGTTAAAGAGTGTTTCTTTAGTATGCATTAGTATACAATTGTAGTTAGGAAATAAGATGATCACGATATGTTCCCGACATAGAGTGATTCGGTGATTCATATTCTCCTCGATCTTAATGACTACATTAATCTATGGCTTAACACCCGATTAGTCCATGATCTTTATTTAAAGAGAATGGAGTGTCATTTGTCGATGATCAATTGTGATAAAATATCTTGTAAAACTCTTTGTAATATTTTATTTTGCATTAATAAATTTCTCCAAGTGGCCACGTTGACTAGGACCATGGATATTTCCCCACAGGGGTTTTACCACGTAAAAAATCATTTGTTGATCTTTGATCTAGTTGTGTGAGTGGTTACCAAAGGTATTCATCCTCTTTTGGAATACATGTGTTGTCAAACATGGTATTGTAGCACAATTGAAGAACTGCTCCCATTGTAGATCGATATCTTGAAGTCGTGTTGCCGCATCTATGGTTTCTGCCATTTTCATACATTTTTTGGCTGAGAGAATTGTTCCATTGAATTTAGAGTGATTCTTTCATCTAGAAACCCTTTTCGTTTCACTCGAAAATATTTTCATTGTCCCAAGATATGGTCATTTCAGCTAGATCTAGAGGTATAAATCTTGAATATGCCCTTTTAACTTTTTACAGAGATAGTATTTCAAATTTTTTTCAGTTTTTTTTTTTTCGAGTAGATACTGTTTTCGATTTTTATATTCTCTTTTCCCTGTGCTCTGTGCAATATCGATAAATCAGAAACATAGTAGAAAGGGTTTTCATGTCCACGTATGCTCTTTGTCGTGCACTTTGTGCTATCTTGGAAAATCAGAAGAATAGGATAAATTTGCATTTTCTGGGTAAAGTAACAAAGATCTAAACCTTGTTGAATTTTTTTTAATGTGTGAATGCATGAAAATAAGTTTTTATTGAGCACACACTCCAAGGTCATCTTCCACAACAATAACACCCACAATCCTCCTTAAAACTATAATGTGTTTTGTACTAGCTCACTTGGTTGAAAGTTACTTTACTTAGTAAGAGGTCTTGAGTTTAAGTCTATTTTTTGTTACCTTTTTTTTTTGAAAAATTTCACACATTCATTGTAAAGTGCATTTCACTTCATTATAAAATTGAATCACTATTAATAACTTTAATATTTAACTTTAAGTTATTTTTTTCATGAAACTTTCATTTACAAAGTAACTTCATTGTAAAAGTGATCCCTACTTATTTTATAAAAGTGGCTCACTTCATAAGTAACTTATTTAAAAGTGAGCTTATAGGCATAGTTAGGAAGATATCACCACGTGGACCAACTTCTACTTACCATGTGGCTCTTTGTTACCATTTATGCATTTTTTTCAAAAGGGAATAAATTTTACATCCAAAATCTGTTTTAAATATCATTTTTTTAAACAACCTATTTTTTCGAGAACTTTCCATCCAGACCATCATTTTCAGCCTTTAAATCCATATTCTATGTATATTTAATATGGCTTCTCCCAGTGATATTTTTCTTACTGGTACCAACTAATTCTCATAGAAATCACTTATGGAGGATGTGTTGAGAAGTAAAGGATTGTACTGGATTGCTGAAAATACAACTTCTACTTCTTCTTTTGATGAGTGTTTTATTGATTCTAGAGCATCTTATCATATGGATACGGATAAAGCCATATTTTCTTCTCTAAATGAATGTAACACCAAGTAAATATTTTTTGGTGATGATATATCTCTTAATGTTGTAGGGTCTATAACAATTTAGGTAGACAATGGTCATTTCAATGATGTATTATGTGTTCCAAGTCTTTCCAACAACCTTTTATTAGTATATTAGATCGCTCATTTAGGTGAAGGTAAAACTATAGAGTTTTCACCTCACTAAGTTGTAATTAAATAAAATATCTTAAGAATGTCCTCGCAACTGGAATTACTGATGATATTACTAGGTTTTACAAGTTTGACAACCTTGGGTCATCATATTTTCCATCAGTTTTTGTTGCTCATAGCGATGACTTGAGAAAGCTTTGCCATGAGAAGTTTGGACATATAAACTATCTCTCATTGCAACAACTATGTAATCAATAGATGGTGACTGATCTGTTGGACAACTGAGAGGGGGGGGATGAATCAGTTGTTATTGTGCTTAAACAATTATGCCCATTTTGAACTCTTTACAGAACACTCAATGATGATCACAATAAAGCAGGGAAGTAAGCAATAGAATATTCAACATCAATCACACACATGAAATATACAAAGACAGATATTTCCTGAGGAAACCCATAAAGGGAAAAACCTCTTCTTCCTGATATGATAAGTAATCTTTATTTTCTATACATTATCATTATTATGAGCTCCAACTCCTCTTGAGGCTACAACCTCTGTTTTACAAGAAAAAACTTGTTGAGAGAACCAACTCTCTGGTTTCTCTAGCACCCAGTAGAAGGAAGCACCAACTCCCTGAGTGTTCCAACACCAACTAGATGGAATCACCAACTTCTAGTCACACAAGCACCAACTTGTATAATAGATAACAATAGTTCTCCCTTGCACCACCCTGCCACCCTGGTTTTTCTGGCTGCAACTAGATGGAAGCTACAACTCCCTATGTTCAAGCACCCACTTGAAACTTTGAGGACACCAGTCCTCCCTAACACCTCCCTACCACCCTAAATTATAAATCTTTGCTTTCTTAAATTTATCACAGTGATACAACATTTATGAATGGCTTACCAGTCTCATCATTGTTTTGCTACACGGCTCTATTCTGCTTGCATCAATGTCTTCCTGCTCACATCCCTTGCACTTTCTATTCTTTTGCGTTTTATGCTCTATGCACCATCTGCATTCTATGCGCTATGCATATGCATGCTCTTCACTGCGTCATTGTTCTTCCCTACAGGTTGTTCACTGCGTCTCTTCCTCACAACTGCATAGCGAACTAGCAGAATCAGCTCACTTCTCTGTTCTGCATTTTTTTCTCATGTTGAGTCCTTTGCCTGATCATCATTGCAACTCTTCATCATCCCTGGTGGTTATCTCAATGTGTTCATCATTAGTGGGTGTTATGCTAAGATTCCTTAGCTTCTCTGGCAGTCGAAACTCTTTGTCTACTTTGTCAGTTACAAGCAGTCAATTATGGATTCTTTGGCTTCTAAGCCCCTTCCTTTACATGATCACTGGAGGTGACCATACGTCTAGGCTTAATGAGTGTTTGAGAATTTATCAATTCAACGATCATGATTCATTCTCCTGAAATTGACGACTGTCGTAACTTCGACACTTTTCCCTTCAGAAATTTTGGGTTTCAAATCTTTCGAAACTTTCGAATCAGAATTCCCGAACAGATCAGACGGTTTACATTTGTTTCATGAAAACGAATCAATCATCAGATTTTATTCTTACAAGGCTTAATCTAACGGCCAGGAATTAATCAACCGTTGAGATAGATGGCCACGTTTTACTCTGGTTCTTTGGCTATTACACTTACAGTATCCTTCCACTATATCTTGATAAATGGTTGAGAGTGCACCCGATATTATATCAATGGTTGATATCTCCTATGGGTCTCCGAACTTTGGAGATTTCAAATCTCAACTCGTTCTTTTCTTCATACATCAATCTTCCAAAGCTTTCAATCCACTGACGCATGTCCCTTTCGGATCAACGGTCAAGATCTCCATCGAGTCTCCGGACTTCGGAGACTTCAAATATCAAACCCATTCTTTCCTCCAAAGTGATGTCACTTACTTACATAACTTGATGATGTTTCATGAGCCTAGTAGCTGCCATATGTCACTCAGATTTGTGATTTCCACGTACCTGAAATGCCGAATCAACTTGACACTTGTCATTTTCCGATTGCACCACATGTCCTTGCCGATGTAGTCTTGTTGACGTGGATCCTCATGTGGCACATGTTATTTTCTTGGATATAACGGTTGTCCTAACTCCTAGTGTATCTTAGATCGACGGCTGAGAGTGACTTCGGACCTTCATCCTTCAGGACTTCAGGAATTTTGACATTTATTGGTGGTGAAACTCCCGAAGCAATTCTCTCGGAGTGATGCAACTTGCTTATGTCACTTGTTGACATGGCACAAGCCAATTTATTCTTGACACTTGTCATCATATGATTATACCATGTGTATTTTCTAACATGGTCTACTGACATGGTCTACCACATATCCTTGTTGATGTGGTCTTCTAACCAACAACATTGATCCAACGATCCTCATATGTCCTCCAAATCCAATGGTCCTTATTCATTTCAGATTTCCAGGATTTGGGTTTTTCCAATCTCAAACTTTTCGGAGCGTAAACTCCTCGTATATTTATATCTGAAGTGAATCATGTTCCTTGATCAGAATCTTAGATCAGCAACTCGATCTTTCTATGATGTAGCTCTTCTGGCGTATCTTGTCCTTCCACTTGGAATGATCCAACGGCTGAAAAAAAATCATATTTTGGGAATTTCAAATCTCAAGCTCTCCAGAGTGTAACCTCCTTGCGTCTTTAGATCCGAAGTGAATGATGTCCGTTGATCATGAACTTAGATTGACAAATCGATCTTTCTGCGATGCAGCTTTGTTGGCTTATCCTTTCCTTCCAATCGAAAGTGATCTGATGGCTAACAGGAATTCTCATAATCAAATTCTCAATCATTTTTCCCAACTTATCTTGTCCTTTCACTAAACAATTATCCAACAGTCATGAGGACACTCGAAGCAGATCAACAATCGATGATGATTGCGTAACCACAACTTGTGAGTGATTTAACTCAACACCCAAACTCCGCAGTTTGAAGTTGTGCATTGTTGGTGAGTCAACCACAATCATTGATCTTCGAAGCTATAATATCGGACGGTCCTGACTAATTTTGGGATTGGAACAAGCGCGATGTTTAATTCTCCTTTCAATCTCTGCAATTCATCCCTACCGTAGATTTGGCGATTGCGCATCCGACGGTCAGGATTTAATCTGACTTAAAATCATTGTTTTTTGGATCAATGGTAGTCGTAGATCTTTGAAGCTATGAGATCTGATGATCTAGATAGATTTCAGGATTATAAATGGTGAGTGGTTTAATTCATCTTTTTCTCCCTGCAATTCATCCATGCCATAGATCTGGCTTGCAGATATGACAGTCTTGATTTGATTTGAGTTTTATTGCACCATCTCTTCTGAGCTTTGATTCCTTCTGCACACTCTGCCTGTAATCATGCCATCATCATTGTTGTTATTGCCATCAATGACAAGCACTCACTTTCCTGTAAATCATGCCAATAATATTTTTTGATAGTACAAATGTCGTTACACAAAAACCCATAGGTGATTGGTAAGCTCACCACTGCTAGATTTCAAGGATCCATAGGAGGCAATTAGTCCCTTGTCACGATACATTGGGGAGCGCTAACTACTTGCAATTTTATGCAACAATCTCCCCCTCAGCGCGAGTCGATTGTGTATTAAACTTGTGACCTCTATCTCTAATACCATTTTCGGTAGTACGCCTGTCATTACACCAAAACCTGCAGGTGATTTGTAAACTCACCACCACCAGATTTCAAGGATACACAAGAGGCGATTAGTCCCTTGTCACGATACATCGGGGAGTGCTGACTACTTGCAATTTCTTGCAACATGATCTTCCTCATGTTTATTTTGAAGATGGTGTTTATGCCATTTTTTTCTATCATCAAGACAATTTTGACAAATGTGCCTCTTGGCATGCCTCGACCCCTTTGCAGCTTGTTCACAATGACTTGTGTGGTCTTCTTTCTTCTCCTTCTTTTTCTGGGTGCAAGTATTTCTTAAATTTTATCGATGACTTCTCCAGGCGCACTTGAGTTTACTTCTTAAAACTTAAGAGAGAAGTGTTTGACAAGTTTTTCTCCTAAAAGACCCTTGTAGAAAAAAATCTACACATCAACTTCAAAGGTTAAGAACACATAATGGAGACGAATATGTGAATTTTTTTTTTACAAGATATTGCACTGCACAGGGTATCCAAATGTAACACATTGCTCCATATACACCACAACAAAATGGTGTTGCTGAGAGAAATAATCGCACATTAAAATAAATCGTTAATTGTATGATCCAATCTAAGGGATTAAGTATTAATTATTTGGCGGAAGAGATTAACCATGCAGATTACATAGTAAAAAACACTCCCACAAAGGCTCTAAAAAATATAACACCGAAATAAACATGGAATAAAATTAAGGAAGATGTAAGCCACTTATGTGTATTTGGTAGTGTAGCATGGGGTCACATTCCTGATGAGAAAAAGAAAGATTTATAGACTAAAAATGAGAAGTGTATTTTTATTGGTTATTCTAAAGATTTCAAAGGTTACAAACTTCTGCAACCTCATTCTATTGAAATTATTATTAGAAGAGATGTAAAATTTGATGAAAACCTCTTGTCTTTTGAGCCTAATTAAACATTTGTGCCATATACAACCTGTGATCCATCTTCAGTGTTTGTGCCATCGTATTTTTGTAGTATAGCTTCTTCTTCTTCAAATTATGACAGTGATAATGAAAATACACCTCTTCCCACTCACCTTCCTCCAGATGACTCAATTGAGCATGCACCTGCACCAGCACAACAAATTCCCAAGTGGGTTTGTTCAAGTCGATAAGTAGTTGGTGATCTTGTTAGTGATCCTTCAGATCAGTGTCGAACAATTTCATGGTTCCAATGAGCCTCTTATCTTTTGGCTTAATTTTAAGATACTCATGATCCAGAAACATTTGCAAAATCTTCAAGTCATCCATATTGGGACACAAAAATGAATGAAGAGTATCACTCTTTAATGGAGAACGATACTTGGGATATTGTACCTGTTTCGAAAGGATGAAAACTTGTTAGATGTAAATGGTTGTACATAAATAACTATGCATTAGATGAAAGTGTTGGAAGACACAAGGCATGGTTAGTTTCCAAAGGGTTCTCTCAAGTTGAAGGCATTGACTATAATGAAAAAATTCCCCCCATATCCAAAATAAATTTCATCTACCTTGTTCTTTCCCTTGTTGCCTCACATAAATGGGAGGTCCATTAGATGGATGTTAAATATTCCTTCTTTCATGGGGATTTGCAAGAATAAATATGCATGAACAACCTCACGACTATGTCCATAATGAATCCAACCTTGTTTGTTTCTTTAAGAAATATATTTATGGTCTTAAGCAATATCCTAGAGCTTGGTATGCCAAAATGGACAACTTCCTTCTTGACATCAGATTTTCCAGATGTCATTCTGACCCTAATTTCTATACCAAGAAAGTATAAATCCATCTGATAATACGTTTTATTTGTGTTGATGATCTTATCCTCACTGTTAGTGACCCTAAAATTTTAAACCATGTGAAAACCAACCTTAACAAGAAATTTGGAATGATCCAGTTAGGTTATTTGCATTATTTCCTTGGCTTCCAAGTCTTGCAAACCAAGAAAGGAATTTTTTCTTTCCTAATCTAAGTATGCTCCTGACCTTCTTTGTCGGTTTCACATGGAATATTATAAAATATCCCCTTCTCCCTTCTAGCCTAGATTCAAACTTGTTTCCACTTGTACTTCTCCCAAATTTGATGCCACTTTGTATTGTCAATTAGTTGGTAGCCTCTTATATTTGAATAATACCCATCTTGATATTTCCTGTATTCTTTGTCTTGTTTATCACTATATGTAAACACCCCATAAAATCCATTAGAAAGAAACTAAAAGGATACTTTGTTATGTCTAGGGTATAGTTTAGTTCGAGACACATTACAACTTAAGGGGACTCCTTTATTGGTTGGTTTCACCGATTCAAATTGGGTCAACGACCCTTATGATTGAAATCCCATTGTAGGTTATGTTTTCATCCTTGGTTCAGAACTTGTCACTTAGTCATGTAAGAAACAACATGTTATTTCTCTTTATTCAGCAAAAGTAGAGTACCAAACAATGATTAATGCAAGTCAATAATCCTTGTGGCTTTGATGGGTCCTTTTAGAGTTTTTCTTCCAACAGTAGCATCTGACCACCCATTGGTACAACAATCGAAGTGCCGTCAATCTCAACAAAGATAAAATTCAACATTAGTGAAAAAAACACATTGATATACACATTCACTTCATCCAAAAACTCATTCATGATCGAGTTATTGAAATGTTCTTTTTCCCTACAAAATATCAAGTTGCAGAATATTTCTTAAAGTCTCTTACATAAGCAAAGTTTTCCAAAATTCGATCTATGTTAGGAGTTCATGAAATTGGCATTAAGGGGGGATAGGCTCTAATTCCTCCTTCCTTCTCCTATTGTGCCACCTTTGTAAATACTTCAATCCTATCCCAAGTTTTTGTTAAGGGGGGATGTTAGGATATTTAGCAACTTAGGAGTTAGTTAAGATCAACTTGATATAATGTGTTTTTAGGTTAAAGTGTGTTTCTTTAGTATGCATTAGTATGCATATGTAGTTAGGAAATATGATGGTCATGATATGTTCCTAACATAGAGTGATCTGACGGATTATATTATCCTTGGTCTTAACAACTACATTTATTTGTGGCTTAACACCCTATTGGTCAATGATCTCTATTTAAAGAGCATGGAAAATCATTTTTCGATCATCGATTGTGAGGAAATCCCTTGTAATGTTAAGAACCAAATATCAATATAGCATAGAATATCCTCAGAAAAAGTACTCAACGCCTTGAAAAAGAGATAATTTCAGATAATAAGCCTCTTCGAGGGGGCAACCTCCTTTTACCCCACTTAAATTTTCAAGTACAAGATGATTCAAAATTAAAATGTCTCCTTGCTATATATAAGAGACTAGGAGGTATAATTACAACTAATGGCCTAAAGCCGACATAAATTAAATAACATTACTAATATAATATGCCCCAATTAAGGGGTAATGAGCCAATATTAGGGCTTAACATGCCCCGCCCCTTGAGACAAGTGTTTTCCGCAATGCTTGAGTAACTCTGGATGCTTCTGTATAAAAGACTCATCTTCCCAAGTGGAATCTTCAGCCGGTAGTTTCGTCCATTTAATGAGATACTCTGAAATGGATCTATTCCTTAGCTAGAAAATTCTTGTGTCAGTGATGGCT
>JASDQU011176875.1:9859-28481 GCA_032191745.1 Picea mariana
CTATATTATGCTAATTAAAAATTTATTCATTAAAAAGAAAAAGGGAAAAAGGGTAAGTTTCTGCACATGCCTTTTTGTGTTTAAATAAAAAAGGAAAAGAGGGAAATCTAAAATAATTAGGAAACTAGGAAAAAACTGGAAACATAAAAATAAAGGGGAACCACAAAGAAAAAGCAGATAGTCAAACTTAGTAAGGTATCTAGCATTTAAGAACATTCTAATTTAAACTCAACTAGTAAATTAATAAGGGGAAAGTCATTAAAACTTGTAAGGGGATATGGGGACACCTAGGAGCGATTCTAGGAGTGCCTTTAGGTGAGTGAGGGAAATAGGGGTAATTAATTAATTAATGAAATTAGTTTATGGAGGAATGAAGGGAATGGGTGACACATGTACGGGGAGGATTGTTTTGATTTAAATTATTAAACATTAAATTAAATGGGGTTTTTGGAAAGTAAGGGACTTTGAAACTCGATATAATGGAGGGAGGATAAGGATGATGGATCTCTTTTGTTTGTGTAATGTTACGCTGCATAAATGTATACTTGACTTACTTAGCTTTTGGGAGTTGGGATACCTAGCTCAGTGAGGAGTGGTAGCTCGGCTTTGTGAGGCGAGCTTGGAGCTAGTTGATTCTATGGTTAGTGTGACTGGCCCCTTTGCGGTTTGGGGGGCTAAGGGGGAAGAAGTGTAAGATTAACGTTGGCTGGGAAGTACCGATGAAGTCTCATCAGTCAGCAAGAGCAAGTTGCACGAAGCGTGTGCGACATCAAATCGGAGCAGGCGTTTGGGAAATGGTACGCTTCTTTTATTTCTGCATGGTAGATTATTAGTATGATTTATGCTTTTAGTCCTGTACATTTAATTGTGTAAGGAAAATGATTTTCTTTGCATTTATTTGATGATTGAAATTTCCCCCATAGCCTTGGATCGATGTTGATTGTTTCCCATGGCCTTCGATCCATGCCTATCTTGACCATCTTATGGTTTATTGCTTGTGATGATTGCGGTTTATTTTTTCCTTTGTCCCTAACTCATCAGTCCATGCCTGAGCAGCTGGCAAGGAGCCTGATCTACGTTCGTCACTTTGGTGTTAATAGACCTATGGATCTCAACACCCTAATTTTTTGTGCGTGGATGATGAGAAACAAATGTTTCTGCCAAGTCGTCTAGCCCTGTTGGTTGTTCCAGGTAGTATGTTGTCTTGCACCTTGATGCTATTAATTAGCCATGCAATTTATTGATTGATGGCAAAGTTTTTTTTCTACTCTACATTTGTATCTTGTCAAAGATTCACTGGTTTATTTGTCTCTACACTCTACTTTGAAGACGATTGAGACTACATTTTTTTTTCACCTCTAGTTAAGATTGCATTCATCACTTGATTAAGACTGCTATTTGTTTGTTTTCCTGGTGATTGCCACCTCCTCAATTGACTTTCGTTGAATTGTGGGAGAAATGTTTCCCAACTAATTTCTTTTTAATTCTGGTAAGCTTGTTTAGATTGCCAGGCACTCGACCACTACATGCTTTTCGTTTTGACAGTTAGTGTATAATTGATTAAAATGAACCTTACATATGGTCTTAGATGGCGTTTTTATAAGGATGTAACTCAACGATTTAAATTATTTGAATGGTTAACCTCAGTAATTTCTGGAATGTTTAATCTCAATGAATTTATATCTCAGCGAATTTATACTCTGTGATTGTAGCCATGACCTTGCTGTGACACCTTTACCACTGGGATTTCTTCATTGTAGTGCCAGCGACTTTTTTCTTTTTGGGGCATCAATCTTGCCCATCTCCTGGCAATTCTGCCACATCATTAAGGCCACCATCTGAAGCTTATTAACCTCCGCAAATCACCTTTAATCCCAACAAGTGACCATGCCTTCTCCACTGAGAAAATTGCGACCATTTCTTCCCACGAATTACCTCCTCCATTTTTAAATTCTCTTTGAAATTGATTGAAGTTACCAACATTGTTCAACCTACATCGACGTGTTTTTATCACTGAATTCAAGGCGTATTTATGATTGATTACAGCCTATTTTCCTCTTAAACTACTGTGTATTTATCACTAGAATTACAACATTTTCATCACTGGGTTTACATCGGTTTTTTTTATCACTGCATTCATCGTTTTATCACTGAGTCTACATCGTTTGATCACTGAACTCACAATGTTTTCATCATTGATATTACAACATTATAATTGCTCCAGTAATTACCGCAAAATTAACTTAGTGCAGCGAATAAAACAGCTCCTATTAATTACCATGAATTGTCATTAAAGATGATCGTGTTGTTGTTTAAAGACCACGATTTTCCATTAAATGTTGACTACGTTTTGCTTCTAGAATGCCCATGAGTTCGCCTTAAATGTTGGTTGTGTTTTGCTGCAGAAATGACCACGAGTTTGCCTTAAATGTTGGTTACGTTTTGCTGCTGGATTGACCACGAGTTTTCCTTAAATGTTGACTGTGTGTTTTAACCTGGAAATGACAACAATTTTTTACAGCTAACTTCTTGCTTCAGCGTTCGTACCCCCGAGTTTTATTTTCTTTTTCCTGACAGCAAAATACTAATTGTCATTATGGTTTTGGACAGCTTCCCTCTATTATAAATACCAATGATAATTATGGTTGTAGGATATAGTCTAACAATAGCATTAAGTGAACGGAATGGCTCTGAATGACATTAAATTTGATTACGCATATAGCAATTGAATCTCTTTACACGAATTGGGCATGAAATCTCATGGAATGCATATGGCAGTAAATATCATTGAATTATTTGGCATTTATAGCTTGTAATGTACAATTAGTCTTGTCGTTAATGTGATATTCAATTGTTAATTGTTGAGTTAGATTGTATTAATGATAGATTGAATTGTGATTGTTGTCTAAATTGACATTTAGACTTGTGAATTAGATTGCACTTGAGGTTTATTTAGCCTTGCACATTATTGACTAGTAGTCATCTAGACTTGCTAATTTGGATATGAGATTAAGTTAATTCGATATATAGTTATAGTTAATTCGACAAATTGGACTCTCTAATTTAAATTTGTATTTCATGTTAAGATAGGTTGTGAATCACTGACTAGTTGTATTTAGACTGGTTAATTTAGATATGTATTTAACGCTTCTTTAGACGATAAATATTGACAAGTTTAGACTTGATAAAAGTGTTGGGTTATTGACAAAGTCGTGTTTGGGATTGTGTCTTCCCTTGTTGTCATCGACTAGCGCCTCGTCGACCTGTTGATTGGGGTTGGGCATGGTTTTCTTATCGGTACACGACCCCTAGCATGTCGGATTTATCTAGAGTCCTTGGTCTAGATAGGATGTGTTCTACCAAGGTTATTGACGCGTCTATCACCTGGGGACGACATGATTCCGGATGAGGGGATCATTGCGCGCCCTAAGGTATAGAGGCGAAGGATGACTTGGTCGAGGTCTATGCCTTCCGTGTGGTTTTTGTTGGCCGATGTGACCTGTTGTTAGCGCTTAGGTTGTTACGCCTTCATACTTTTGGTTTGCGCGCCTTGAGGTTCTAGTCATTAGTTGTCAAGGTCGTTGCGTCAAAATGGGGATCTTGTCTCTCAGCTTGTAGGCATGTCTTGTTTGAGTCGGGCGGGTATTTGTTCCTCCTTGTTGTCCTACGCATGTTTGCCCAGTTTTCCCTGTGCTAGTCAGTGGAGACATAGTTGCTTGTTGCCTTGATTGTGTGCTTGTTTTTATCCTTAGTGGATGGTTAAATTGTTGTCGTTGCCACTTTCTTCCCTAAAAAAAATAATATTTTTCACTGTTGCTTCGCTTGTAGTCGTAACGGTTGATGATGTTACATGTCGTATGAGAGCGGGGTTCAACCCACGACTTGGGATCACTACAGCTTCCGTTGTTATAATTTAATTATAATGTTGAAAATTGAGTTGACTTGTATCTGTGCAGGTAATCATGGTTAGAGGACACCGCAGAGGCTGACTATAGGGTGCTAGTGGAGGAGGCATGATGCCTCCAACAACATCCACACTTGAGGGATCCAACCCCCAGGGAGACGAACACGTAGTCGGGCCGGAGCAGATAGAGTTGGGTGACGTGGTTGGGTTGATGAGGTCTTTTCAGCGGATGTATGAGGCACTGATCAACCGTTTGTAGAGAAATGAGGCTAGGGTGTCGTCACCCCCTAAGGGTCCACCGCGTGCTCTGGTTGGTACTAGTAGCATTCACCGTGAACTCAAGAAGGTCAAATTTCCCGAGTTCTTAGGTGCCCTAGATGTAGCAGCTATCGAGGCATGGTTGGAGAATATGGCAATGTGCTTTTCACTTTACGACTATGCCTGCAACATGCAGGTCTGCATGATGGTATTTCCACTGAAGGGGAGCGCTCTTCTATGGTGGAAGATGCTCCTGCCACTACTGAACATGGTCATCGAAGGCATGTCATTGGAACTGTTCAAGGAATGGTTTTGAGAGAGGTACCTATAAGAGGAATTCATTGAGCATCAAATCAATGAGTTCAATGCCTTACAACAATGTGGTCATACAGTGCCCGAGTACGAGGCCCATTTTAGGGAGTTTCTCTAGTATGCTCTGCATCTTAACACTGAGAAACTTAAGGTCAACAGGTTCATGTTCGGCCTTAATGGAAGCATACGTGCAAAGGTTAGGATTATGATGCCTCAAACCTTGCATGATATCTTCCAGAAGGCCCTCATAGGAGAGGAGGAGTTTATCAGCGAGGGTCAGAGTAGGACTCCAGTGAGACCAGCAGGGCAGGTGTCATATGGTGCACAACAACATCATAAACTAGCTAGACATATTCCAGGATATTGTGGCTTCAAAAGGGGATCCACTTTCACTACACCTCGACGACTGACGTCTCAGCAGTGGTCCCTGATAAGGTGTCCACTGCTGAGACNTAGCGTCAACTGTAGCAACAACAATTTAGGCATGTTCAGTAGAATAGAGTAGGATTCTAGGTCGATTGGTCATCGTCTTCTACTTCGGGTACCATGAGTACTTGATTGAAGAAGAGGTGTTGGATGTGTTGTTCCTGAGTCTGTACTTAAGGCTTCAAAGTACAGTGTCAAGGCATCCGAAAGTATGTTAAATATTTATACAAAGAATACGTTAACCTTCGGTGTAGGAAACTAATGAAGGTTTCTACGTTCTCGCTATCTTACTTCCAACTGTTCCTGGGTAGTAATATCTTGTTCAATGGCTACCCATGAACGTTCCAATTCCTCCTGGGTGTTCACAGTTTTAAGGATTGTGTCAAAAAGATTTAAAGCGATATGTATTTGATTAGATAATCTGGGTTGAATATTTGGTTGAGTTGTTGCGGGGATGTTCATTGAGGAACAGTACCAGTATGGAAATGATTTAACGGTAGATTTCAACGCTGATTCAATTCAGTCAAAATAAGAGAAATTTTTTCATGAAGAACAAAATAGGAATTCAAACTGAAGGCCCTTTCCCGTAACTGTATTATTTTTTAGTAAAGATGTGGAATGAAAGAAAAACATTTAGCTGTGGGTAACATAAGGTTCCTATCAGTAGAAAACTCACACATACACAGAAGAAGAAATTGACATAGAAATAATTGACATAGCGTAAATAAACATAAAATTTTGTAAATGCGAATTGGTCTTACACCTGCTGATAGCTGGTGCAGAGGAAAGATAAGAAACAATTACAGAAAGATAAAATCCCTTCACTATAGTAGTGGTCGTACTAAATTATAGTGATACACATCAATTATGTAGAGCAAAATGAAAAGAAACAAGAAAACATAACGAAACAAACTTGAAACACAGTCATGACGGAATCGGGAATCTTCAAATTGCTTGTATTAACTTCTCGGATTAAAAAATCTCTATTACATTCATTACCAAAAAGTCCAGCCTTGTGTTCTTCTTTTGGTCCTCTATTTATACAAAATTTCTCTCTCGATTCAGAAGAGCGAAATCACTCCATCTGTCCTAATCTATTTTCAAAAAGTGCCAGGTGTTTGCCTTTTCTTAGATTCAATGCATACGATACATTTGTCTATAAAATGGAATACAAGCTGTGAAGGTTTCGCTTGACAGCTGGGAGGAGCCAAATTACTCCATTTCTCCTATTCTATTTTCAAGAAGTGCCAGGTGCCTGTCTTTGCATGGATTCAGTGTACTTGATACATTTGTCCACAAACTGGGACATAAGCTGTGAAGGCTCGGATTGACAACGGGCTTCGGAAAAATAGCACTCTCGGGCCAACTGTGGAAGCTTATCATTTATTTGTACATCGACGAGTTCAAGGGCGCTGAGTTGTGCACTAGGTTGAATCAAATGTTTGTAGATTTGAGTCGGGTCTACCCTGTCCATATTAGAGATTTCTGCCGAATTTCTCTCATTCTTCTCCTTCATGTCGAGAGAAATCCGATCTATATTCATCTGCCTTAGCGCCTCTGTGTCACCTCCAATCTCTATTCCTAGCAGCTCACCATTTATGTCATTGAAGGTTGCTTCCAACGAATTTGTCACTTTTTGAGTCTGGTCCTTGCTTAAAGTAATATCATGTTCCCAATTATTTAACAAGATATTACCCCTAGTTTGTTCGGCAATGGTGAGCCCGAGAGACCCTGAAAACCTGTTGTTAGTCGCTATCACTGCCTCTTGAAAAGTGATCCGAGCAGCTTCTGCGTTTCTTTCTTTGACGATCAGATTCTCAGAAATCTGATGTATTAACAAGCAATCTTTTCGAATCTCCCCCACTTTGTTTAGCAAACTCTGTTGAGAAGAAGAGATTCTGCTCTGAATATCGATTGCTCGGGATTTAACAATCTCGATGTCGACCACTTTGCTTTCTGCAACCTCTAACTGAGCCTGTAACTGTGTGATCGTATCCCTCTGCTTACCCGACTGCACTCGACCCTCTCGGATCACTGAGTTTGCTTGTTCTAGCTTGGTTTTGAGGACTTCGATTTCTTTCTTATCGGCTAATTGGGCCAGCTCTACTGCCCCACTCGCTTGACTTTTAGCGTCTTCCACAGCCGAAGCCACTCTGGCTTCAAGAGTCTTGATTAGTCGATTCTTTCTCTTGAGCTGATTTTTCAACATCGCAACCGAGAATTGGTTCGCTGACGCATACGCTCCTAGCATCCCTACTATCTCTGTGGAGAATTCATCACTCTTCTTGTTTTTTCCATCTGTCATTACTTTGAATTTTTTAACAGTGGACTCTCCATCTTGATAAAATTCCCACTTTACTACAGCTTTTCTCTTTCTGTCAAAAAAGAACTCATTAGGAGGGAGTTCCTCTGCCCTTATAGGTCTTAGTTCTTCGCCAAATATCCATCCCTCGCTAACATCTCCCTGTGCCGACTGCAAAGGTGTGACAGAGGTGATGGGTTGTCCGATCTGCTTCGCTTCCTTTCCTGGTGTGGCGAGTGAGTCCTGCTCTTTCGGAGGATCGGAGGTCTTCGTCTCTGTCCCTGTTTCTGGATTTTCAGTTTCAGGCGGGTCGGTGTTTTTCACTTCCATCTCTGGACCATGTTCCTTGGGTGGGTCAGTTGTCCCTTTTTTTGTTTTGGGATTCTTTTCCTACTCGGGACTCTTATCCTTCTCGGGACTCTTCTCCCTTTCGGGACTCTTATCATGTTCAGGATTCTTCTCCTGCTCCCCTTCGTGACATTTTTCGGGATTAGAATTTTTCCCCTCAGAACTTTCGGCCTCCTTTTATTTATCCTTGGAAAGTCCCAAACCTCCCAGCACAACGGGAGGCATATTTTCCTATGCTCCTAAAATTTTAAAACAGAATCCCTGTCCTCGGGTGCCAGAGATCTGATTCAGAATTGTACTTCCGCATAGGACCTCGCCCCTCGGAAAACATCATCCGAAGGTGAACACTCGTGTTCAAACCTCTTTAATCAACAATTTCCCAAATGGGTGCTTACAATTCTCTGTGGATCATGCTTTTTGTACTCAATATAGGCCAAACTCAAGTCTTCTAAGGTTGCAGCCTCAGCCTTAGCATGTCCAAAATCCAACAAGGAGTAAGAATTTAGCCGAACAGGGAAAGACGACCATACCTTCTTCGATGAATCTTTGAGCTCTTTACTCACTCCGCCAATCACTGTTTGTCGAGCAATCTCCCGACAGGCCATCTTGTCGGGGATGAACAGCGGTAGCGCCAGAGGAGGAACAACAGCTCTGAAAACTCTAAAATAGGAGAATTATTCTTCTACGTACCAATCTGCGATACTGCTTAGATTCGCAGCAATGCTATCCAAGATGCGGGGTGGTGAAAGACCAAAAATGGCGATGTGCAGGGGAACCATCACCCAGTTGAAAATCTCATAAATAAACTTACTTGCATTATTTTCCCATAGCTTGTCATGGTATTCATGCACAATTTTCTCTTGAGTTGGACTCCAAGCCCAATTCATCAAAGAAAAATGTGTCATGGAGCATATTGCGTCCATGATATACGCAGACATGAAGAATCCAGATGGTCTCCCGACTGCTTTTTTCTCTCTGTACTCTATGACCCTGTTGAACAGACTGTCGGAGAGCATCTTTGCCTAATTAAATGAGCAACCTTCTGCTACCTGAAAGATGAGAGGTACCCACTGGAAGTAAAAATGAGTGGTATCCTCCCATCCAAAAAGAAGACAAGTCATCATCGCCACATACATATACTGTGGCTCCAATGAAGAAATTGAATATACACCCTTGTCATTCGCTCTGAATGTTGCGGAAAGTGAAACCCAATCTTTAATTAAACCAGGCATGGTTTTGTCATATTCCTTGCATTCCTTCTTTTTGAATTCCTCCAGGAATTCTTTTCCATATGTGTATTCAGAAGTCGCTGGTAGCTTATACATAGATTGGATATGTTCTGGTCTGAAAGTCCCGACCCTGGTCCCTCGGTCATTTAGAATAGTTCTGGAGGGTAGGTCGACGTGATCCAATGCCCATCGGATCATGTCTTAGTATGGGAGCAACCGAGGCCTGGTTGCAACCAAGTGCATTCCCGACTGAACAATTATCTTGTACTTAGTGTTTAGGTCGTCCTTTACAATATCATTGTCATCATCATCTGAGTCTGAATAGTTTACCAACTTGGATTGCAGAATGTCTGAAATAAACGACCAGGTGGGTACTGAGCCGCCAGCCCAAGGCGAAGTATCTGAGACGTTGTCTGGGCCCTGCGCTGCAACCTCGGCATTTTCTTTCGCTGCTCTCCTCGGGGCCATGGCTAAAGCTTTCTTTTTCGCTCTTCTGCAATATACCTATGAATACATGGGGAAATGAGTTCCCTCGGAAAAAGGTGAGCTCTGTGCGCTTATGAGAAATGTTTAAAAAGAATGAAACTCTCGTATATATTTGAAAACTTCGTACCTTTGAAATAAGTCTGTCAAATCGCAAATAAAACCAAATTTAATGTATAAATCCGATCTTATTTATTCATGGATTTACCCTAATTCGTCATTAATTTCATCAATGTTCGGCGGTTTGATAGGCAGTCGGGTTATGAAGAGCAAGTAAATACCTTGTGAAGAGTGCCAACCTCGATGCGCGGGACATATCTCGTTTAATTAAAAATTACAAATCTTAATGACTTAAAGAATTTTCTCGCTTTTCGTTGCATCGTGAATTTCCTTTTCACATTTTGACTCTTTAACTCGTGAGACCGCGAGTGCCGATTTTAACGTAATCAATGGTAATCATGATTTGATGCATTCATAATTATATAATTAATTTACTCGCCATATCGCAACTCGGGAATTCGAAGACAAACTTTTGGGAGAATGATATGCCGTGTCGCGATATTGTGATGTGGCAATAATTAAGGCTTGAATTAAGAGAAAGAAATCTTAGATTAGGCAACTAATTAATCTTGCCATAATTATGTCGCAACTTCGTGAATCGGAGTTTTGGACACCTTAACTCGATGAAAGAAAGTGTCGAGTGAAGAAGTGCCGAGAACCAAATTCAACCATGGTTAGTTTTTTAACTTTGGTTCTTGACCGAGGGTAGCACAAAGTCATCGTGTTCTCAGCTATCGGGGCTGCAAGAACAAAAACTTGGGTTCAACGAATGCCGAGACGCAAAATCCCGACGATGTCTAATCAAGGGTTAAAGGTTTTACCATAGTCAATGCCTTGGGTGAAAGATTGAAAAACGAGTTCGCAGTTTCACGACTCACGATATCCTGAAATAAAACCAAAGAGCAAACATACTTGTGAAAAATGGATCTTTTTTGAAAGTGAAAAAGCATTGCTATTCATGCGACAAGATTTGAGAGTTTTATGATTTCGGAAGGAAAAGAAAAACAATTTTTAGATCTCAAGTATCAAACATTGAAAATTGCGCGAGGTGAAAAAACAAGGGCGGCTCCAACATAGGCTCCAACTAGGGATCACGCTTCCCTGTGAGGCGGGAAGAACAGTAGACCAGGTGCCAAAATTGGGTAAATAGAGTCATAGGCTAAAATCAAGGAAAAAATCCAAGGAAAAAGATAGAAAGGGGGAAAAAACTTTCGTTTGGTAACCCAAAAACTTTTTCGAACTCAGATACTCTTTCCAAACACATCTGAAGTCACCTTCGCAATTTTCCCTTTCTCACTTCTAAGTTTGGGGAATGCTTCAAGATAGTCATAACAGTCCTAGGGTATTCAACAGGTCTTGTGATTCTCATCTTGCATCAAAAGAATGATATTATATAATCTAAAATAGGGAAGTCCCGTCGGAATTTGGGGAAATGATTAGGTTTTCAGAAAGCGTTGATTACCAGAGTAGATTGATGTTTATGTATAACATCCTTACAGATCCCTCGGACATTGCTTCACTGCCAGCGAGCCTGTTCAGTACCCCGGTGAAGTTGTCTGACCCTTTTTTACTGAATTTCTTTTCACCACTTCGGAAAATATTTATGCGTTTAAACGCTAAGACGAGGGAAATCATTTCTGAATTTCCTTTCATCGTCTTAATGGACTAGGTGGGGGAAATCATTTTTGAATTTCCTTTCACCACCTGTCTCTGTATTTACTTTTAAAACACGAAGATGGGAGCAATCGGTTTATATCAGGGCTGAGATCTGTGTAATATTTTTTATCTGAGGTCTGTCAACTTATTTCGATTACTCGGTATCAACCTTCCTTTGACCCTCACAAGACCTTTGGTTCTTAAGGAGACAGGGGGGAATAATAAAATTTTAAGGAATATCCTGTTCAAGCAAGCTTTGATTTTTTTGACGCTGTTGAAAAACCTAGGAAAGTTAGGATCACTATAAGAATTCCTTAGCTTAGCAGAAGATCAAGTAGTTGTGAGGACCGGCTTTCTTATTAAGATCTGTTCCGAAATCCCCAAGGTTAAAAATGAAAAACTTTTACTCCTTTACAAAGACTCGGGAAGATAGTGACTTGCTAAAATTAGGCCTAAATATAGACAGAAAACAAGGCAACAATTAAATGGTTTAATATAAAAATGGTCACAACAGTTCTGGACTAGTTTTCGAATGCATTTGGGAACAAAAATTATGACTGACTGCTTTTGGTTTAACATATTCATTCAAATTTAGTTTGAAGATCAAAGCTAAAAATAATTCTGTTATCTAACCTTTTATATTGCAATTTGAACAATATTACCTCAGATTGCTTAAACAACCTTTCATGAGCTATGTATCGAGAAAACTCACCTCTGTCTTTTTAATTTCGTCGTGGACTATGAATTATATTATGTATCACCTGATTTATGTTGTTCTATTATCCACACCGGCCTGCACATTATTTTTTCTGTTAGCTTCGTCTGAGGCTGGAATCCTGCAAAAACGAATACAAATCTGATTAGAAAATGTGTTGAAAATTTAAGAATGAAAACCAAAAATTGAAAATAAATGTTTGAACAAAAACATAAATATGTACAAAAACTCATAATAAACTTTATTTATTTACAAATATATATATATATATATATATATATATATATAATTTTTTATTTTATTTTATTTTACATCCGACATGTAGTGCTTTAGATACCGCCCGTTGACAGGGGCGCTGAGAACTTCTCCATCAATATTTTCCAGAAGAAAGGAATTCTTTCCTTCTGGAGATGAGACCCTGAATGGTCCATACCAAAGGTGGTCAAATTTGCCATGCTTCGCAGCTTCTTCCCTTCTCGTATCCCATCTTAACACCAAATCACCTGGGAGGAACTCTCTGTCCTTTGCCTTAAGATCGAACAATGCTTTCATATCGTCCTGGTATTTTTGTATTTTCTCATCAACCTCCACTCTGAGCTGTTGAACCTCAATCAGCTAGTTAATTCTCCTGGTTACATGATTGGGTTCTTCGTTCTGATCCTGTCATAATTTCATCACTGGCAATGCTAAGTCTATAGGCAAAACTGCCTCGGTCCCATATACCATCTGAAACGACGAAATGCCGATAGACCTTTTAGTGCTGATGCGGTTTGCCCACAGTGCGTGCTTCAAATATACATGCCAGGACCTCTTGTTTTCATTTAGTACCTTTTTAATTACGTTTACCAGGCTCTTATTAGATGATTCAGCCAGCCCATTTCCTTGAGGGTAATAAGCAGTGGAATGGCTGAGAACGATACTATACTTCTGGAAGAAGTCGATCATAGCCATGGACTTGAAGGCCTGGGCGTTGTCGGTAACAATCTTTCGGGGACACCCAAATCTTGATAAGATGTTATCTTCTAGGAAGTTGATCACCACCGTGTCTGTTGCTCTTTTGGTTGGAATTGCTTCCACCCACTTGGTAAAATAATCTGTGGCCATTAATATCCACTTATGCTGAGCACTAGAATGGGGATTAATTTCTCCTATAAAGTCTAATCCCCATTGTTGAAATGGGGCTTCAGTTTTGACTGGAACGAGTGGTAATGCAGGGAGCTTTTGTTTACCAGTGAATATTTGACACGAGTAACAGGAACGTACTTTAGCATTAACGTCCGAAAATAGTTTCGGCCAATAGTATCCGGCCCTCAGGATATTGTAGGCTATGGCTCTCCATGCATGGTGTCCCTCGCAAATTCCTTCATGAAAATCTTCTATAACTCGTGGAGTTTCCGACTCAACCAGACAGAACAGTAAAAACCCGAGTGGATCCTTCCAGTATAGTTGATTTTCGGAGATGCAATATTTTACAGCATGGAGTTTTAAAGTTCTGTATTTGGCTGGTGTTAGTCCATCTGGACATTTTAGGTTTAACAAGTAGAAGACTATATATTTATACCAGCCTGACGATATGAATTTTTCTTCGACCTTGCTTGGATATGTCTGGTCGTCTGGCTCTTGCAAACGTGTGTCTCCATCTTCCCCTTGTAGACAATTGATGTCAAGAGCTCTAAGGTTTGACTCAGCCAAGAGTTTGGCCAGACCCTTTCCTTTTATCAATTTAGTTGGATTGATTTCCAGATCAAATTCTTGTATTATAGCGAGCCAACGCCCTCATTTTCCATCACTATCTGGCTGTACCAATATATCCTTCACAACACTAGTTGGTACGTACGCGATAATTTTTGAATGCAGAACGTAAGTTCTGAATGCTTTTAGCGCTTTCACCATTGCATACGCCTGTTTTTCTATTATATCATATTTTAGCTCGGCGCCTCTAAGGTTCTTGCTAAAAAATGTGATCGCGTGTTCAAATCCTTCATCATCTTTTTGCAGCAACACCATGGCGATAGTATGTTGAGAAGCGAATGAGAAGATGAGGAAATTTTTCAAGTAATCCGGGCTTGTTAATACAGGTGCCTCGCTGATGACTTTTTTAATATGCTCGAACGACGCTTTAGCCTCGGTCGTCCAATTTACTCTGCTATCTTTCTTCAGCATTCCTGTGATCAATTTGACAATCTTAGCGAAATTTGGTATAAACCTTCGTAAAAAAATTATTGTACCCAAGAAAGATTGAATTTCTTTAACGTTTCTAGGAATACTGATAGTTTGTATCGCTTCAACCCTCTTAGGATCAATCTTGATCCCATCTTTAAATACGATATGCCCCAGAAGCTTACCTTCCTGCATAGAGAAATGTGATTTCTTTGGGTTCAAAGACAGACCATACCTGCGGCATTTTTCGAAAGTTTGTTTTAAATGGATCAAATGTTCTTCATCGGTTTTAGAAAAAATCGTCAAATCGTCAAGGTAGATTACTACGAACTTATCTCCTTCCCCAATGAAAGAGATATCCATGGCATGTTGGAAGGTAGCCCCTGCATTCATTAAACCAAAAGGCATTTTATCATACATGAATGTACCCCAAGGTGTGGTGAAAGCGGTTTTTTCTCTGTCTTGCTCGTTCATGGCGATTTGGTTGTACCCAGAAAATCCATCTATCATAGACAATCGATTTGATCCCACTACCCTTTCTAGGACGTGGTCCATTTTAGGAAGTGGATAATTATCCTTAAGACAGGATCTGTTCAAATTCCGTAAATCTACACATAGTCTAATTTCTCCGTTCTTTTTTCTAACAGGGACTAAATTTGCCACCCAGTCCGAGTATCTTAGAGGTACAATTATTTTTGCATCCAAGAGCTTCTTAACTTCCTTTTCAATAACAGACAACAAAATGGGGTTAAACTGTCTGAGCTTCTACCTAAAAGGCTTGACTCTGGGCTTCAAAGGTATCTTGTGCTCAATTATAGAAGTATCATATGTTCGAAGCTCGTCATAGGACCAGGCGAAAACATCTTTATACTGTCTGAGTAAGTCTCTATACTGGTCTTTTACCTTAGGAGGGAAGAATTTAGATATCTTTACTATCCTAGAATCTTTTTTAGTTCCTATGTTGCAATCCTCCACTTCTTTTGGTTGGGGCTGCAAAGTGGACTTCACAGGTATGTCATTCTGATCGAAGAGTCTTTCCAAAGGAATTAAGCCTTTCAGGATTTGGTTATTTTTGAGGACCAACATGCGATGATCCGCTATTTTTTCTCAGAAGGTTTAAGGATCTTCATCTTCTTTCATAATCCACATCGGGTCGTTTTGGTTTTCTTGATCTGGATGGGTTTCAGAGAACTCGCCTATTGCTATAAGAAATTTCTGAATTTGTTCGTCATCTTCAAAAACTTGCCAGTGTCGGACATTGTCTGGTATAGAAGGTTTATATCTGATTTCAATATGATATTTCAGTTTAACATTCGTGGGAGGGGAAAAGGTCGAGGCTGCCTTAGCCGATGCGTCAGCATGTAGATTCTCTGTGCGAGGAATAAAATGGAATTTTATAGATGAGAAAAAATTCTCCATTAAATCCCAGGTGCAATTTCTGTATGTTCTCAATCTGGGATGTTTGGCTAAGTATTGTCGGTTTACTTGTTTTACTATCAATTCAGCGTCACCGTAAACCTCCAAGTTTTTTATGTTTAGCTTCTTTGCAGCCTTTAAACCTAAGATTAATGCTTCATACTCGCATACGTTGTTGGTGTAATCTATGTCCCACTACAAGCGATATGAGAAAGGAATGGTAAACTTACCTTCAGGTGCTATCAAAAGTATGCCAGCACCAGCTCCTTCAGAAGATGAAGCGCCATCGAAGTACATTTTCCAGATACCACTTTTGCATAGTTCTTTAGTCAAGGGGCTAAGCTCTTCTTTCTTCACATCAAGTTCTTCTGGACATCCATCTAAACCATCATCAAAAGACAATATGCAATTCCCTAGATCTTGGTCCGCAATGTAAATGGGAAAGTTATTTCGGTTCTGAGGATCACTGACAGTATATGCTAATCTTGTTTCTCGGTACAAATGGGTAAACTGACCACCGAAAATTGGGATTGTGGCATATGAAATGTCCAATTGTAGAGAACCTCCCAACTTGGCTCCCCATGATCTGGATAACAACATACCATATTTGGGGGGAATATCTGCAATAACCACATCCATCAGGATACTCTTGACCGGGACCTGAGCCAGGGTAACTACCAGATCTTTTATCATTCCCATACATTTAACATTTCTTGAATCAAACGAGTATAGGTCTCCATAGGGTCTAGTGATCTCGAGCCCCAGCCTCTCCATTATAGTTTTGGGCATAGCATTATGTGAAGCCCCGGAGTCTAACATGCAGTTATGCAGTAACTGGTCATGTATATTCAGGGTGATATAGAAAGGAGCGACGTTGTCTTTGAATCCCTCAAAATGAGTACCAAAGGTGATGTTAGGTCTGTCATCTTCTAGGTTGATAACTTCGGAGTGACTTTCTGGCTCATAAACGCCCATCACTTTGGCAATTTGCTTCCGATAAGTGGGGTTTTTTGCTAATTCTACCAAAGGAATCGATATCTTAATTTTATTTAATTCGTTTTCAAAATTGTAAGATGTATTGGCCTTGTCTGTTTCTTTGGTTAAGACTTTCAAGATTTTTTATTCCAACTTGTTTGCCTGGATTTTTTTATCACTCGTGACCTTAGTCACAGATGTAGCTTTATCTATCGGCCTTGTTTCCTTTGTTTGGGTTTCAGCTTTTTTTACCTCAGACTCTTGAGTCTTTGTTATCTTGACTTTATTGCTGGGTAACAATGTCTCTTCCAAAGGAGGTTCATGTGATTGACCCCTTGGCAAGATTTTCTTAGGTTGGTTAGTTGAAGTGGGTTTATTTTTTGACCTCATATTGTATCTAGGTTGAAAATCAGTCGCTCTCATTTCTGTTTCTGGTTGAGATACGCAGAGGTTAGTATGATTACCTTCTTCTTCTTCATTAGACGGTTGAGGAGTATTTAAGGATTTCTCATAGTCTTCCCAAGTCAGAAATGGCTATGAACACTCATCACCAAAAAATGCAACTTCTTCTTCTGAATCTCCAAAATCTTGGAGGTCACTTGCTCCTATAAAATTTTCGTTTTTTAGTGGAGCTTGTATTTTTTTATCTGCATTATTTATTTGCCTCTGTTGATTTTGGGGATTTGGGTTTCTCCTGAAGTCCCTTTTGTTAGGAGAATCAACTTTATCCTGATCCAACTCCATCCTAGAGATTTTGTTAGACAGATCTTTAATTATTTGGGCCATATCATCCACTCTGTCGTCAGTGTATCTATTTGACCCGGAAGGACCTGTTGGTTCCCTATAGCGTCTATTATCGTGGTTGGTTGTTTCTACTTTAGCCTTCAACTTACTTGAAGCCATCATATTAGATTCTATTTCAACAGCATCGTCTTGCATTCTATTTAGGGTGGCTCCTCTCCTTTCTCGTAAAAGCAATGCAAAATCAGGTTCCAAAGCTCCCGCAAAGGTTACTTTGGCTGAGGGTTCGGAAGGTTTAACAGCGGCTGGAATCTCAAAATAAATTTAAATTCCATAACTGTTTCCGAGTTATTTTTCTTTAGAGATCCAAAATTGGTAAGGTAGTATAAGTGATCCTTTCACTCTCCCCATTGTCTGAGGAAAGCGTCTTCCAAGGCATTATATGTCCGAATAGAAGCTGCAGGAAGACTCCAAAACCAAGTTCGGACCTGTCCTTCGAAGGTCTGTACAAGTAGTCTCGAATAGACATCCTCGTGCTCAATACCACAGATGTCTGCGAACTGGTCAAAGAATTTTATATGCTCGGCTGCGGTTAGATCTCCCACCCCTGTGAATTTAGGAAGGTTTTTGATGTAGTTGTCAGGTAAATCATGGAGGTGAGCGGGTAAAACTAGGGGAGCGTATCTTGCCGCTACTTTTGCAAATACTCCGGGAGGAGGGACATTCGGTTGTCCTCCACCTCCTCCTCCGACACCAGCCATCGACTAGGGAGTAGGAAATGGGGGCGTAACACACTTTTTTTGAATCAGGTGAAACTGGGAAGTTCTGATGAAGAAAGGATGGTATGTCAAATGATAACGATCTTTCTAAAGGACCTTTTCCCTTGTTTATAGATGGGAAAGTTTGATGTGGCTCACTCCTAAATTCTGAGTAGTCTGTTTCCAGATCTTTGGTATCAGACAGAGGGTTGTAGGAAGTAAGAGGTTCTGAAGGGAATTTAGTCTTTACAAGTGGGTTTTTGGGTTTATTAACTGAAGCAGTTTCCTCAAACGAGCCTCTCACTTTTAAATTTTTCTCAGGATTATTAACAGCTGCAATCAGCTTGCCACCCGGGTTCTATCTGGTATGCTTTCTACCAGATGCCAGTTTGTGTTTCAGTGGAGTCGCCAAGTGAAAGATTTTTTTTTTTTTTAAAAAGCCTTAAAACTGTGTGCACTCTATGTTCACTATCAAAGAGTAACACTATCAATGAAATAGTTTGTCATTTTCCCAGGGAAAAGATTTCGTAACTTCGCTCCCCGATAACGGCGCCAGAAAGATGTTGTTCCTGAGTCTGTACTTAAGGCTTAAAAGTACAGTGTCAAGGCATCCGAAAGTACGTTAAAGATTTATACAAAGAATACGTTAACCTTCGGTGTAGGAAACTAATGAAGGTTTCTATGTTCTCGCTGTCTTGCTTCCAACTATTCCTGGGTAGTAATATCTTGTTCAATGGTTGCCCATGAACGTTCCAATTCCTCCCGGGTGTTCACAGTTTTAAGGATTGTGTCAAAAAGATTTAAAGTGATATGTATTTGATTAGATAATCCGGGTTGAATATTTGGTTGAGTTTCTGTGGGGACAGTCATTGAGGAACA
>JASDQU011176875.1:33422-51834 GCA_032191745.1 Picea mariana
CCAGGGGTATTTATGAGTTTGATGAATGGGGTGTTCCACGAGTACTTGGACAAGTTCATCCAAGTATTCATTGACGATATTTTGATTTCCTCTCAGACGATGTAGGAGCATGATGGGCACCTGCACTTGGTACTACAGTGTCTACGAGAGCATAAATTGTTTGGGAAGTTGTCCAAATGCTTGTTCTATCAATCAAGGATTCATTACTTAGGGAATGTCATCTTCGACAAAGGTATCGCCATGGATCCAGCAAAGGTCGAGGCTATTATGGAATGGCTTTCACTAACGAATGTCCCGGAAGTGCGTAGATTCATGGGATTAGCAGGATACTATCGATGGTTTGTCGAGGGATTTTCAAAGATAGCAAATCCGATCATGGAATTGAAAAAGAAGAACAAGAAGTTTGTTTGGACCGAGAAATGCGCGAAAGCATTTCGGAGGCTCAAGGATTTATTGACAAAAACACCAATACTAATGGTCCCTAACATGGATGCGGACTTCTTGGTATGCACTGATGCATCCAAAGAAGGATTAGGCAGAGTCCTGATGCAATATGGTCGAGTGATTGCTTACATCTCGAGGAAACTGAGAAGGCATGAGAAAAACTATGAGATGCACAATTTGGAGTTGTTAGCCATTGTATAGGCCTTGAAGATTTGGAGACACTACCTTTTTGGATGAAAATTTGAACTAAAGATAGACCACTATGGAATGCAACACATCTTTACTCAACGCGACCTGAACGCATGAAAACGACGTTGGTCGGAATTTCTTACCGAGTACGACTTCGAGATTACTTACATAAAAGGAACATTTAATCGAGTGGAAGATGCATTGATTCGGAGAACATGCATCTTTTTGGTGATGCCTCTTCAGACGAATCTACGTGAAAAGATTATAACTTTACAGTGTGACGATGACTGGTACAAAGAGATCAAGGGTTTTATCTGACAAAACACAATGATGGTAACAACATTTGAAGGATTTACATTCGACGATGATGGATTATTGAGGTTTAAAAATCAAATTTATGTACCACCAAACGGTGCATCGAAGAGCTTGATCCTAAGAGAGGTTCATAGAACAATATACATGGTTCACCCGGGAGTCACGAAGATGAGGGCAGACCTTAAACCCTTAATCTTCTCGAAGGGAATGAAGGAAGAAATAGCAAACTATATGGCTAGATTCCTAGAATGTTAGTAGGTAAAGGTTGAACATAGACATCTAGCAGTATTACTACAATAACACGCTATTTTGGAATCAAAATCGAAGGTTATTTCGATGGATTTTGTTGTTGGATTGCCATTAACGACAAGGAGACACGACTCGATTTTCGTCGTAGTAGACACTTTGACAAAGAGTGCTCACTTTATTCCTATGCGTGAAATGTATCAGGAACCTAGCATAGCTAGAGTTTTCATCAGTGAGATTGTGAGGCTGCATGGTGTGCCTAACAGGATTATATCCGATTGAGGATTGGTGTTTACTGGACAATTTTGGACGAGATTCCAAGAGGCCTTGGGAACCCAAATTAACTTCAGTTCTGCATATCACCAAGAGACTGATGGGAAGACCGAACGAACGAAGAAAACCTAGGAGGACATGTTGCGCACGTATGTGATGGACCAACAAAAGAATTTGGGAGGATTCTTTCCACTGGTGTAATTATGTTATAACAATAGTTACCAAAGAACCATTAAGATGGCGCCTTTCGAGTTTCTTTACGCGCGACCATGTCAAATGCCTTTGAATTGGGATCGGCAAAGGATAGGGTCCTAGTGGGACCGGAAGTGATCCAAAAAATGGAAGAGAAAATGCAAACAAATACAAAGGATTAAAGAAGCGTAGGATTGACAAAAGAGTTATGCTAATGCACATCGTGTCGATCGTAGTTACGAGGTTGGAGATCGAGTCTTCTTGCGGGTAAAACCACATAAGAGTTCAATATAGTTTGGAAAAGGAGATAAACTCTCTCCTAGGTTCGTAGGACCTTTCGATATCGTCGAAAGAAAGGGGCTCGTGGACTATCGACTAGCCTTGCCTGATTCCTTGAGGAGTATGCATGATGTTTTTCACATATCTATTTTGAGACATTATATTAGTGATCCTACACATGTTATTGACATGATTTTCTTGCAGGTATCGGACGATGGGGGGATCACAGCTGAGCCGATCCGCATCTTGGATCATCTCATTTGAAAACTATGACATTGAATAATAGAGAAGGTCAAGGTCTAGTGGGACAATTATAGTCCACACTTGGCAACCTGGGAGGACACATATGATATGCGCCAACAGTTTCCATTTTTATTTGATAGATAGACTTATGATACTGTGATATACATTGCATCAACACTTATATACTGTGAAACTTCGAGATGAAATTTAGACCAACAGGGGGTGTATGTAACATCATTCTCTTGCGCGCAGTGAACATACTTATTCTTTGAGGATACTTGCTCGCAAGTGATCCAGATTATTATACTTTTGGGAATTTGATTATGATTATGAGGCATTGTGAATTGATGACATGTTATTATGTTGCATTGACATAGGCAGGTGCTATTGACTCTAGTTTCATGAGTGTGCAGGATTTTGGACCTCGAGGATGCAGAGGCATCGATGAAACCCCTTGGACTCCGGATCAAGTCAAGGAGTGAAACATTGGGGTTTGATTGTTTTATATGTGATATTAGCACATCTGATTAGATGATATGATATGGATATATTTTTGACATGATTTGTTGATGATGTAGGCTGATGATATCTTGTCGACCAGACTCACATGTGGAGTAAAGGGTTCACTCATGACTACCAGAGATGTTGAAGGAGAGGTGTGGACAACAACCCTGCCACAACCAAATAACACTCCCGTCATGGCTCAAACTATATGTTAACGATTACCTAGTTTGAGAAGACCCACGATGTCGTGAGGGTCGATAGCGACAGTCGCTCACGATGATTCTAAGGGGCACGCAGTAAGGCAGGGGCTTTATTCCTTAGAGGCCCTTAGTCTCCCACAAGTTCACCTGGCGGAGTATTGACTCTATGGGTTTTTTATGCCTACCAAGTTATTCAAGAGGCAAGTGGCACCCTTGGAGCACGTGGTGCATCCTGAAGGGCACGTTGCACAAGAAAAATGGAAAGAGGCAAGTGGCACCCTTGGAGAACGTAGTGCATATTGAAGGGCACGTCGTGTAAGAGAAACATAAATAGGTGAGCGGCACCCTTGGAGCACCTGGTGCGTCGTGAAGGGCACGTCATGTGGTTATTTAATAATTGGATAAACCTAGATGGATTTAGGATGAATAACGTGTTAAGAAAGATTTAAAAATTTTCCCCTAATAAAATGTCACCCAGCCTAGGAAAATAAAGTCTAGGTCTAAATTATACTTGTGATAAAATTTTTATCTAATATATATAGATATAATAATGATAATCTTCATTAATATTGTGACAAGAAGAGGGTAAGCAATTAAATTGATTTATAAAAATCTTTTGGGGTAAAATTTAAAAAGGGGAAATAATTGTTTTACTGTATTATGCTAATTAAAAATTTATTCATTAAATAAAAAAGGGAAAAAGGGTAAGTTTTTGCACATGCCTTTTTGAGTTTAAATAAAAAATGGAAAGAGGGAAATCTAAAATAATTAGCAAACTAGGAAAAAGCAGGAAACATAAAATTAAAGGGGAAACACAAGGAAAAAGGAGATAGCCTAACTTAGTAAGGTATCTAGCATTTAAAAACTTTCTAATTTAAACTCAACTAGTAAATTAATAAGGGGGAAAGTCATTAAAACTTGTAAGGGGGTATGGGAACACTTAGGAGCGATTCTAGGAGTGTCTTTAGGTGAGTGGGGGAAATAGGGGTAATTAATTAATTAATGAAATTTGTTTATGGAGAAATGAAGGGTAACACATGTACGGGGAGGATTTTTATGATTTAAATTCTTAAACATTAAATTAAATGGGATTTTGGGAAAGTAAGGGACTTTGAAACTCTATATAATGGAGGGAGGAGAGGGGTGATGTATCTCTTCTATTTGTGTAATGTTACGCTACATAAATTTATAATTGACTGACTTAGCTTGTGGGAGTTGGGATAACCATCTCAGTGAGGAGTGGTAGCTCGGCCTTGCAAGGCGAGATGGGAGATAAATGATTCTCTATTTACTGTGCATGGCCTTTTTGTGGCTTTGGGGTCTAAGGGGGAAGAAGAGCACCCCTAGCATTGGCTGGGAGGTACCGATGAACTATCATCGATCAACAATCGAGAGTTGCACAAAGTGCACGGGACATCAACTCAAAGTGGGCGAGTGGGCAACGATACACTTCCTCTATTTTTGCATGGTAGATTTTCAGTATGATTTATGCTTTTAGTCCTATACATTTAATTATGTAAGGAAAATGATTGTCTTTGCATTTAGTTGATGACTGAAATTTCCCCCATAGCCTTAGCTCCATGTTGATTGTTTCCCATGGCCTTCGATCCCTGCCTATATTGACCGTCCTATGGTTTTTTTCTTGAGATGATTGCATTTTATTTTTTCCTTCATCCCTAACTCATCAGCCCATGCCTGAGCAGTCGGCCAAGAGCCTCATCTATGGTCATCACAACAATATTAATAGAACTATGGATCTCAACGCCCTGCTTTTCTATGCGTGGATGATGAGAGATAAATGTTTCTACCCAATCGTATAGCCTTGTTGGTTATTCCAGGTAGTATGTTGTCTTATGCCTTGATGCGATTAATTTACCCTACAATTTATTGATTGATGGCAATTTTTTTTTTTTTACTCTGCGTTTGTATCTTGCCGAAGATTCACTGGTTTATTTATCTCTGCACTCTACTTTGAAGACGATTGAGACTGCAATATTTTTTCACCTCTAGTTAAGATTACATTCATTGCTTGATTAAGACTGCTATTCGTTTGTTTTTATGGCGATTGCCACCCCCTCGACTGCCTTTCGTTGAATTGTGAGAAAAAAATTTCCCAACTAATTTCTTTTTAATTATGGTCAGCTTGTTTAGATTTCCAGGAACTCGACCACTACATGTTTTTCGTTTTGACAACCAATGTATAATTGATTAAAATGAACTTTACTTATGTGCTTATATGACGGTTTTATAAGAATGCAACTCAACAAATTAAATTATTTGAATGGTTAACCTCAATAATTTCTGGAATGTTTAAACTCAGTGAATTTATATCTCAACGAATTTATAGTCTACAATTGTAACCATGACCTTGCTTTGACACCTTTACCACTGTGAATTCTTCACTGTACTGCCAACGATTTTTTTCTTTTTGGGCATCAATTTTTTTTCATATCTTGGAAATATTTTCGCTTCATTAATGCCGCCATCCAAAGATTATTAACCTCTACAAATCGCCTTCAATCCTGACAAGTGACCATGCCTTCTCCACTGAGAAAATTGTGACCATTTCTTTCAACGAATTACCTCCTCCGTTTTTAAATTATCTATGAAATTGACTGAATTTATGAGTGTTTCTTAGCCTACATTTGTGTGTTTTTATCACTGAATTCAAGGTGTCTTTATCACTGATTAATTCTTGTTTTCCATTGAAACTATTGTGTATTCATCACTAGAATTATAGTGTTTTCATCACCAAGTTTACAATGGTTTTTTTTTCGCTGAATTCAACGTTTTATCACCGAGTCTACATCATTTGATCACTGAAATCATAATGTTTTCATCACTAAAATTAAAACATTATAACTTCTACAGTAATTACAACAAAATTAATTTAGTGCTGCGAATAAAATAGCTCTTATTAATTACCACAAATTGCCATTAAAGATGACTGTTTTGTTGCTTTAAAGACCACAATTTGCCATTAAATGTTGATTTCGTTTTGCTGCTAGAATGACCACATGTTTGCCTTAAATGTTGGAATCGTTTTGTTGCTGGAATGACCACGAGTTTTCCTTAAATGTTTTCTGCATTTTTCTACTAGATTGACCATGAGTTTTCCTTAAATTTCGACTACATATTTTAACGTGGAAATGACAACAATTTTATACAACTAACTTTTTTCTTCGACGTCCTTACCCCCGAGTTTTCTTTTCTTTTTCCTGATAACAAAATACTAATTGTCATTATGGTTATAGACAACTTCCCTCTATTATAACTAGCAATGATAATTATGGTTGTAGGATATACTCTAACAATAGATTTAAGTGCACTGAATGGCTCTGAATGACATTAAATTTGATCAGGCATATAACAATTAAATCTCTTTAGAAGAATTGGGCATGATATATCATGGAATGCATATGGAAGTAAATCTCATTGAATTATTTGGCATTTATAGCTTGTAATGTACAACTGGTCTTGTCGTTAATGTGATATTCAATAGTTAATTGCTTAGCCAGATTATATTGATGATAGATTGAATTGTGATTGTTGTCTAAATTGACATTTAGACTTCCGAATTAGATTGCACTTGAGGTTTATTTATCCTTGCACGTTATTGACTAATAGTCATCCAGACTTGTTAATTTGGATATGAGATTAAGTTAATTCGATATATAGTTATTGTTAATTCGGAAAATTGGACTCTCTAATTTAAAGTTGTATTTCATGTTAAGATAGGTTGTAAATCACTGACTAGTTGTATTTAGAGTGGTTAATTTAGATATGTATTTAATGCTTCATTACACGGTAAATATTGGCTAGTTTAGACTTGATAAAAGGGTTTGGTTATTGACGAAGTCTTGTTTGGGCTTGTATCTTTCCTCATTGTCATCCACTAGTGTCTTGTCAACCTGTTGATTGGGGTTGGGCATGGTTTTCTTATCGGTACTCAATCCCTAGTGCGTTGGATTTATCTAGAGTATTTGGTTTAGATAGGATGTGTTGTACCAAGGTTATGGACATGTATATCATCTGGGGATGACATTATTCCCGATGAGGAGATCATTGTGTGCCCTAAGGTATAGAGGCGAAGGATGACTTTGTCGAGGTATGTGCCTTCCATGTCGTTATTGTTGGCCGATGTGAGATTTTGTTAGTGCTTAGGTTGTTACACCTTCATACCTTTGGTTCAAATACCTTGAGGTTCTAGTCATTGGTCGTCAAGGTCATTGCGTCAAGATGGGGTTGTTGTCTCTCAACTTCTAGGCATGTCTTATTTGTTTCAAGCGGGTATTCTTTCCTCCTTGTTGTCCTATGCATGTTCTCCCAATTGCCCCTGTGCCAGTGAGTGGAGCCATAGTTGCTTTTTTCCTGGACTATGTGCTTGCATTTATCGCAGTGGATGGTTAAACTGTTTTCATCGTCGCTTTCTTCCCTAAAAGAGAAAACAAAAAAATTCACTGCTGCTTTGCTTGTAGTCGTAACGTTTGAGTACGTTACAATCTAGAGCTTTCAAGGATACCACAAAAACGTTTTTCATAAAGAAAAACTAATTCTCTTGTATGGAACTTCATTTGTTTAATGTGTCTGTCGTGTCTTGCCTTCTCGCACACTTTCTGAACTTGTTGATGGAATCCTACAACAAAACAGTCTTCTTCCAACTCTCCTAGCTCTAACAATCTTCTTTCTACTGCACCCAAATTAGTAAGCTCTACCAACGGGACAACGCATAGAATTGGTACAATGAATTCTAGAGGAATGATTTCCTCCTGGCCATACAATAATATGTATGGTGTATATCGTGTCAACTTCTTAATTGTTGTCCTATACACCCATAAAAATGATTGAATCCTCAAGTCCCAATCATCTCCACTTACATTGCATACCTTAATCAATGTATTCTTTAGGATCTTGTTGAATTCTTCCACTATTCCATTTTCCTAAGGATGGTAAGGTATACTATTCTAGTGATGATCCTGTAATTCCTCTGTCAATGCATTAATCATATTATTCAAAAGATGAGTTCCCTAATCACTCATAATGATTCACAGACATCTAAACCTTGTAACAACATTCACAAATATAAATCACATAGTAGTCTTCATGCTACAATCTATGAATGATTTTTCTTTATCCCATATGGTTAATTATTTCGTCGCAGTGATGATGTATCTCACTCCTGACCTTTGTGATAGTGGATTGATCGGTCCAAAAAAATCAACTTCCCATTTATCAAATGCTTGTAACGTCACTTGTGGTACTAAAGGGATTTTATCTTTCTTGGAAGGCTTCCCAACTCTCTAAGAGACATCATAAGTCTAATATAATTCCTTCACATCTTGATGAAGGGTGGGCAACCATAGTCCTATTCGCAAAATATTTTTATTCGTCGATTTTCCTACATAATGGCCTCCCACAACTCCTTCATGTAGTTGTGATAATATCATATGTCTTTCATGATCCAATAAACAAGGTCGCATAATACCATCTGCGCATAACTTATACAAATTTGTTGATAGTCATTTGCCTTCACTACTAATTGCTTCTTCTGCACAACTGTAAACTTAGGTGGGGATACTCTTGTACTCAAGAAATGGACTATATCTATGAAATAAGCATCAACCATATGTATTGCAAATACATCCGCATATGGAAGGTTGTCATCTAAATTTCCTGCATCTTCGCCTAATAGTATGCATGACAAATGATCTGGTCCTAAGTTTAACTTTTCTTGCTTCAAAATTACTTCAATGTCACATTACTATAATAGCAGTATACATATTCATATCTTCCCCCTGAACACTTGCCTATTGACCAAGTATCTCACTGCAAAATGATCTATGTACATTTAAAGTGTAAACCCAACAAATAAGGTCTAAATTTCTATAGTGGATATACCATTGTTAATCCTTCAAGTTCTGTAGTAGTATCATTTCATTCCATAATTGAAAATATCCTTATGGAAACTAAAATGGGGTGATCTAAATCTCCTTCTCCTAGTTGTTCTAGGACAACACCTAATGTTACAAATGATGCATCCACGTGAACATGAAGCTCCTTCTTCCAATATGAAAATATCAAAATCAACGCGATAACTAACTTCTACATCAACATATCCAAACTCTTATGACATTCCTCATTCCATTGAAATTTCACTTTCTTATTCAACAAATTTTCCAATGGAGTTATGATCCGAAGTCCAAAGCTCTACGTCCAAGGGTGATGTTGGTTAGTGAGTGAGAGGATGCACATGTATGTGGATTGCCTGCTAATTTACATAGTATGTCTTAAGTGCTAAGGTGAAGCTCTAGCATGAGAAATCCCGAAAGACATGTGGGTACGAGTTGCAAGAGAAATATATGATAAGTTCTATGTTCTATTCCTCGCATTGTAAGCTTTCTGCACATGGGAGAGTTGGAGATGGAGAGTTGCAGATATAGGTGCGGCCATTGGCTTGGGTGAAGGAAAAAAACCAAGATATTAATAAAAATACAATGATAAAACAAAAATACAAATACACTAAAAATAAACTAAAATAATTAAATTTGGAAAAAAAAATCATAAAATCAATTCAAATTAAAATCGAAAATTAAATGTCTCCACTTAAGGAAATAGATTACCCTAAAACTTTGGGAAAAAATGTATAAAAATTAAATTAAAATTAATTCGAGAAAAAATAGAAAACATATATATATTCAAGTAAAAAGTCAAAGTGCATCTAATTTCACCAAGACATTGGAAAAATAAAAATATATATATATATGAAATATACATTAGGGACTTAGGGGAAAATGCACAACTTAAGTAGTAATTTCCTACCTAAAACAATTTCCCATGTAATAGTAATTTATCCATGAAAAATGATTTCCAAGGTAAAAGTGATTTTCCCATGTTATTGAAAAACCAAGGAAAATCCAAACCATGGATAATTAAAAAATGTAAAGGAGGCAATAGATAAATAAAACAATAAAATAATTTAAATTATAAATAAAAATAAATCATTAAAATCTATAAAATATAAAATTTAGAAACAAAAGACATCGTTTAGATTCCAAATAACTGGGATACTAAGTTAGTTAGGCACATCAAATAAAGATTGAAGTTGGGCAAATATGAAGTGAGAAATGAACAGTGACCATGGGTAAATGAATGACACGTTAATGTCACAAGGGTGGCCCATGAAATAAAAACAAGTTTGATTCCCACTCGACCCATAGGACATGTCAATCGGATCAAGGGGAATATTGCATAGGAAAACCCAATAAGCTTGCAAGGAGGGAGAATATGATAGGATCAAGGAACAAGCTCCCACGTCATACCACATCACATGATTATAGAGGTGACAAGTGGTGAGGAAAAATTGAATGATAATATGACAAGGTTACACATATGCCTTCAAAGAGAGGGGAGGTAAGAACCTAATAGAGATCACTCCAAAGAGTCTCACACATTTCAGACCTTGGAAATATTAAATAGACTTCACTTGTCTAGTTTGATGATACAAGCCCAATGAGGGGAGTGTGGTAAGGATCAAGGTTTTAGTTAGGCTTCGGAATGGAAGTGAAAATAGAATATAATGCATTGGCGAGAAAAGAAAATCCGATTGAGGTTTTGAAAAAAGAAGGCTTAAGTTTGAATGTTGAATGTTGGCTTCAAATTGTACATAAGATCTGAATAGTGAGAATACTAGTCCAGAGGAAGAACACCAAACGATACCCCATCCATTTTAAGGTTGAAGCGATCATGTAAAGGCAATGATTCTGAAACTCTTCTCTTGCAATGATACAAAGAATAAAATCAGTTATGTGAGGAACACGATACTTGTGAGTATATCATAAACATTACATTATTTTCCTTTTCCTTTAACAAGTTTACGAAAAAGTGTTGGGTTTGTTTGCAAAAGGGAGAAGAATTTTCTCCAAGATAATCATCTATGATAATATCCTTTCATAAACAACTTGTTACTCTAAATAAATTTCATGAAAGATGTGTCTATCTAATTTTAAACTCATAGAAATAATTAATGATCTTGTGATTTTAGTTATGAGTTTAAACTGAAGAAGATCATTAACATACGATAGGTACAAAATAAATATGAAGACATTAGATGCAACATGCAAGAAAGATGATGCAAAATGAATATATGTTCTTCTCTAACTCATTTATTCAGGAAGTCTTCAAAAGAAAACTTTTTCAAGTCGTGAAATAAAGCATCAAACTTTGCAGTCATACAAAATTATCGGATACCTCAAAATTTGAAAAAGGTCTAAAAGATAACTTATCAATTTCATCATACAAATAGCAATGATCGATTATAATTCAAAAATCATTATGGAGAACATTTGAAAGTAGAAGATAAAAAAGATTAACAAACATTGGTCAAAGACAATCATCAATAGATACCAAAACCCCCAACTCTATCAACATAGGTAAAGAAAACCCATTAGGCTCATAGTAGTGGAGGATTAGGCATTAGAGTTAAAATCTTAGTAGGGGACCCTTTCCTTTCACTCATAAAAAAAATGAAAGGGGAATTGTTGTGGCCACAACACCACCCACCCCAAACACACTCTTTCGAACATTTATTCTAGCTTCTCCATCTCCATCTACTCTATAGTAGTGTCAGTTTTTTTGGGGTGCAACCCTACTATTCCAACGTTCCCTCTTCTTAGATCAGATCCTTTGCCTCTTTACCTAACAAACTTTTTAGTGCAGGGCTCCTTTGGTTCAGTCTTCACATCTTATTAGAAACACATTTTCATGTGAGCACCTCTTCCACACAATGCCTCACTGCAAAGAAGTTACTTCAAATGAAGATGAAACCACCATCTTTATTATTGTTCAATATCTATCTAGTGCTCTCACAGAAGCGCTATGATGTAAGTCTAAGGTTCCCGCCACTACTTTATAGACTCATGTACACATAATTCATTACCCAAATATGGTTAGCAAATGGAGGGTAAATTGATAGACTCGTGGATCTATATCCTAACTACATATTCCAAGACATGTTACAGGATGAATGATAGTGGTGAGAGTCTTCTTTTCTATACCTTTATATCAAACTCAATGAATATGCCACTAATAATCATCAAGCTAAGTGAACTACAAACAGGGATGACTTTTGCAAAGCCTCGAGGAAATGATTTTACCCTCTTGGATACCTAGAGACGTATAAATACTCGATATATAAATTATTGCAGCTCTAACAATCTCTATGTCAAAAAAATCCATGAGCATATTGAGATATTTACCAAGTTTTGGATCTGACTTCTAAATTACATATTATAAAGATGTATCTATCATTAGGTTTAATACTGGTTTTGTAGCTTTGAGCATATAGAGATATTTACCAAGTTTTGGATCTAACTCTAAATTACATATTATAAAGATGTATCTATCATTAGGTTTAATGCTGGTTTTGTAGCTTTGAGCATATTGAGATATTTACCAAGTTTTGGATCTAATTCTAAATTACATATTATAAAGATGTATCTATGATTAGGTTTAATACTGGTTTTGTAGCTTTTTTATTATGAAGTAACATTATTTGAAAGCACTTTGCTAGATAAAACCTTTCTCCCTGCCCTCATTGTAGAATGAAAGTTAGACAAGCCAAGCCACATGAAAGTAGCTGGAATTTCTTCGAAGTAACTATAAAAGCTGGCATTATCATCAAGTACAATGAACTTTAAAGAAAAGAAAACACATTTGTGAAAACTTGGGACAAATTCAGAATCAGATCACGATTTGGTATTTATATTGGAAGTTAAAGTTCCATCTTTTTTGCGTTTGGAACTTTGTCTATAAAACATTATAATTTAATTTATTTCCAATTTTACCACAAACAGGAAATAGGGCCATTTGAATACCTGATATAAAAAGGGCGACGACAGCTTGTTCAACTTGTTAAAAAACAAATTTTGTAGAATAATTGATTCAAGTTAGTTACAATTACAAATCTAAAGTATTCAACTCAAATGCTATCCGTTTCGTTAGGTATGAACTTGGTAAAACATAGGGTTTTTCCTTTCCCCATGGCTATTGATTAACCAGAAATTCTCTGACAGGTTTGGTATCCACGTATTCCTTATCGATGAACTCACTGAAACCCACTATCACATGTTTCTCATGGAGCAAACAAAGCTAAATTATTTAGTGTGAAACACAATGTCATGTTTTTCATATAAAAAACAAATCCATTGAACAGAACCACTCGGATACTATTCATTAAGATCCATATTATTTGTGAGAGGACACAAATGTTTCTGTAGCTATGTATAGATTCCCACTTATCGTACTTCAAAAATCCGAGCTCTGCACAATAGGAAATTTATTTAAAAAAGAACAATTTGTGTACCATGTTTCTACGGCGACAAACAAATCCATTTGAACTCAACTACTCAGTTATTGTGCATGACACATAATCGAATTGATCAGAAGAACAAATCTGTTTGCAAAAGGCCAATTTGTGTTTGATATTCTCAGTACATAATCCTCGACAGGGATGATCAACGAAATGTTTCAAAGTAACATGATAACTATAACTATTACTCAATAGTACCTAAATTATTTATTAGAAGACAAGGATCATTTTGTAGATTTTTAAAACAATACCTATCGCTTCTCGAACTCCAGAATATCGACCAAAACATATTTATTTCATTTTAGCAGGTTAATTTCATTTATTAAGAGTATCTAGACTTCTACCAGAAGGAACTTAACTAGCACAGACGAAAATTTGTGGTTGGTGAATGTCTAAAGGTTTTGGTTGATAAAATTCCCAACTCAATAAGTAGTTAAAGAAAACCCTAATTGACACAGTTTAATTATTCTTTTTTGGTTTTTTATTTGGTTCCGAATCCATGGAATTAAGTTTGCTAATCATTTGAATGTGGTAATTAGATGTTCACACAATAATTTTTTAATCATATTAAGTAAATGTTAAAAAGTAAACAGGATAACTCAGGTTATCAAAAATACAAGAAAATTATTAACATGAGATTTCATTCATTGATTTAGAAGGACCACAAAAAATATGCCAACATTTTCAATTGATAACCATACTATTGGAATTTATGGTTAAAAGATAATTAAATGTGTCCATTTCCAATAGATTTACTCCTTTCAACCTAATTATATTTACCTAATTATATTTATTGCTTTGAGCAAGTCACCAACCAACTCTCGCTTATATTAACACAACAGAGTTTTTGAAGAAAACAAGTTATATCCCTTCATAAACGGCATAACAACAATGGCAGGAGCATGGTCTGTGTGCTCCGAATGTACGTGTAGTTTTCCAGTTTTCAGATATAGTTAACTCTGTTGGTGCTATATCGTAATCAATAACATAAGGAATCTCCAGCACATGCACTTGGAGGCGAATATGAGTACTATCAACCTGTATTCTTCTTTCCTAATAAATAAACTACATTTATCCTGCAACAACCAAAATTAAACATTGTTTATAAGACCAGGTGTCCATCACTTTTTTTAGTTTTATGATTGGATGTCTACTCCCTTCCGTTAAACAAATGAACGAATCCGATGAATGCATGCATTAAGATGCTCCGAGTTCTTGTTAATATCGATGTTTCCAAACTGTAGCCACCGTTAAACGATCACAAGGGCCCCTGCTTGGAGATTGTGCAGCGATTCAAAGGGCGAATATTTTTGGTGGCATATAAAGCAGAGCAGCGAATTAATATATACTATGTATAGATGTTCATAATATTAAAAGTTAAACAAATCGACTGCGTATCAAGGCACCGACATTAATAATATGAAGAAGTGCACTGAAAATCTAGTAGCAGGTTGGCCAACCACCGATCATTCGTACCAATCTTATAACTTATGAAACGTACAGACAAATCACCATAAGAATTTTTCATGTCCATATAAAACCAATTGCATTACATTCCATGTATGGAAATTAATAACAATAAATTTTTTTGTTTGTTAATTTGTGTGGGATTTGTTGGCTACGTGATTAGCCTGTGGTTGGATTTTTTGTCCCCACAGGTTCAAACAACACGAAGTCGCTTAACAACACACTCCACCACCAACTGTTCTACACCTCTAGGACATAACAATAAACATCTTGCTTTCGATCATTAGAATTAATTTTTCTCTTCTTTATCTTTTCCAACACAATTAAAGGGTTAGAGTTAATTTTTCTCTTCTTTATCTTTTCCAGCACAATTGAAGGGTTTAATACTGTACACTATATAATTGCCACTCGTGTTTTGTCACATTTTTTTAATTTTGCACATATCAATTTTTGTGATTGAATACATTATGAAGGGTTTAATACTGTACACCACATAATTGCCACTCATCTTTTGTCACATTTTTTAATTTTGCACATATCAACTTTTGTGATTGAATACGTTATGAATGCATTAGACTTTATAACAGAATCATTTGCTTATTTTTTAACTTGTTAATTGTTTTATTATGATTTATGTGATAATTGATTGGAAAAGAATACGTTATGAATGCATTAGACTTTATAACAGAATCATTTGCTTATTTTTTAACTGGTTAATTGCTTTATTATGATTATTTGATAATTGATTGGAAAAGTAAAAAAGTTTAATAGATTAACATTTTTTTTGGTTGGGTTTTGGGATGAGTTTTGTTGATAAATTGTTATGAAATTTGAAAGAATTGATGGAATTGCATGCATTAGTTGTTGAGATAGTACAATTTAGTTGGATTGGAGGTTTTTTAGGAAGCTCAATCTATCTATGTACTCAAAACTACAATCCAAATAATGGAAAATTTGCAATTTCACCAACAATTTGATCACTCTCATAATTGTCCAAAATTTTAAAAAATACTTGGTAAATAAACTACATTTTTCTTTAGCATAGTCTAAATATTATATTCTTTAACCTTTTTCTCTTTTCTGATGGTTTTGTCCATAAACCAGTTTAAAATTTGAAAGAGTTAATAAAATTGTACATATAAGTTGTTGAAATTGTACCATCAGAGTGGATAAGAGGTTTTTAAAAATGTTAGATCCATTTTATAGATCAAGTTAAACTACAATTCAAATAATGGCAAATTGTAATTTTATCAACAATTTGATCACCAAATTTTAACAATAATTATTTAAAATAAAAAATAAAATAAAAATACACATTTTTTCTTTCTTCTTATAATTCAAACTCTTTCTTAATAAACTACATTTATTAGATCTGAAATATAAGAGATAAGAGGGATACAAATTTTAAGGATACATGATTTATTAGATATAAAATATAAAAGGATGGAAATTTGAAAATTAAATTTAATAAACAATTTAAAAAAAATCTTATTAATATTATATATTCAAATATAATTTAATTAGAAAATGGTAGTGTAGTCTTCCTACATTTAGAACATCTCCTCATTCATTAGTTGTTCTATTGTTTTGTCACATTTTTTATTTATTTTGTATATAAATTTTTGGGATCAAATAAGCTATTTATATAGTCTTTTTTGTTTTCTTATGATTCTTAATTTTTATTTGGAGTTACAATTTAATTTATTTTTTTAATCAATTAGATTTAATATATGTGAAATATAAAAGGGATGGAAATATTAAAAGTTTTTATAGGATGTTAGATCTATGTGTGTATTCAAAACTACAATTTAAACAATGTTAAATTTGCAATTTCACCAACAATTTGATCACCAAAACTACAATTTAAACAATGTTAAATTTGTAATTTTATCAACAATTTAATCATCCTGATAATTGTTCCAAAAGACAAAAAATGTCTTGTAAATACACTAATTTTTCTTTAGCATAGTCTAAACATTAGACTTTTCATCTTTCCCAAGTGTGTTTTCAGATGAGTTTTGTTCATAAATCAATTAAAAATTTGAAAGAATTAATAGAATTGCACATATCAAATCTTGAGAATGCACATTTTAGGTGGATAAAGGGTTTCTGAGGAGGCTGATCCATCTCATGCATTCAATTCAAAATACAATTAAAATAATGGAAAATTGTAATTTCATCACTAACTTTTAGTGAAAATTATAAACAAATTTAAAAAACCTAATAAATAGACTAATCATGTTTTTTCTTATAATTATAAATTTTTCTTAATAAAGTATATTTATTAGATATGAAATATAAAATAGATAAAAAATTGCATAAATAAATTTAATAGATGTGAAATATAAAAAAATGGAAATTTTAAAAGTAAATTTAATAAACAATTAAAAAAAAATTATTAATTAAAAAATTACAATTTAATTAGAAAATGGTAGTGGCATTCTTCTTACCTTTTCCATAACATGGCCTCATTCATTAGCTGTTCTACTGTCTTGTCACATTTTTTTGATTTTGCACATCAATTTTGGAGATTGAATAAGTTATTTATATAGTTTTTTTTAAATCAATTGTTTTGTTATGGTTTTATTTTTGATTTTTTAGTTATAAATTAATCTTTTTTTATAATCTATTAGATTAATACATTTTAAATATAAAAGATTGAAATTTAAAAAAAAAAATTAATAAATAATTTAAAGGTATATTTATTAATATTAATATATTTAAAGGTATTTTAATTAAAAAAAACAATAATAACATTGATATTTTCTTTAATTTAATTGAGATTTTAGTAAGACTTCATGAATATTCAAAGTTACAAATCATTTTATGGAAAACATATAAAAATATTTCAAACTTTCAGGTTTAAGCTTTTTCAACTTTCATTACCAGTTTTAATACTATTGAATAAAACAATTAAATATGTATTTATTAATATATTTAATTATAATTTAATTAAAAAACTGTAATAATTTTTTACTTAACAAAAAAAATTAAATATATATTTATTAATATGAATATATTTAATAATAATTAAATATATATTTATTAATATTAATATATTTAAAAATAATTTAATGAAAAAAGGAAGTGATATTTTCTTCAATTTAATTATAAATAATTTATATATTTAATTATAATTTAATTTAAAAACTATAATAATATTTTACTTAACAAAAAAAATTAAATATATATTTATTAATATTAATATATTTAAAAATAATTTAATTAGAAAAAGCGGTGATATTTTCTTCAATTTAATTACAATTCATTTCATGGAAAGGGCATAGAAATATTTCAAAGTTTGAAGTTATTTCATCTTAAGGTTGCAAAACCTCCTTATTAGGATGTGGGTTTAATTGACATGAACACATTAATATGTGGGTTTAATTGGCATGAATACATTCAAAGTCACTATTTTATTACGAAAACAGTTTATTAGAAATTAAGGAAGTGGGTCTATTTTGTATCAACACATTCAAAATTACTATTTTGCTTTAAAAAAAAACATTTTCTTATGTTAAGACATATAACTATTTAAGATTTGAGGTTTAGAATTTAAATAAATAGGGAATAAGTTTATATATTATATAATTTTTTATTTTTATTAGAAATAATTTAATATATTATATAAATTTTTATTTATATTATTTTTATATTTGAATAGAAAAAATTTATTAAAAAAATTAAACCGAAT
>JASDQU011176875.1:52821-73662 GCA_032191745.1 Picea mariana
AAGATATAAAATTACCATATAAGGATATCTAATTAAAATTGCCAGGATATAAAATAATATTACTAACAGTTTCACTACTACTAATAATATTTCATATAAAGATATAAAATTTCCATATAAAGATATCTAATTAAAAATTGCCTTTTGGAAGCAAGGAATATAACACATGTTGTAACTACAGGCGATGACCATTTCATCAGCCGATCATCGACAAATAGGATTCGATAAATCTACAGGCGATTAATCCAAGGCGGTCTAAAAAAAATCAAGTGACTGTGGTCCGATTCGACTGCAAACTTGAGGTTGTTCTACGATTATAATGAGAACTAGATCTTCCCTAAATCAAGCAACTTTTCTGCTAAAAAGTGGTTAAAGAATTACTACCAGGTAAGGGTGAAGGTAAAATGCAAGGCACTGACGCTTAAGCCAGCTGGTGGCCTAGACTGAAGTCTTTAAGGTAAAAAGGTGAAGTCAACAAAAGGGCAACTAATGGCCATTTAATCATCCTGAAGGAAACTGTTGCCCGTTTCTGGTGCTATAGCAGTCATTAAGGCAAAAAAAGGTAATGAACTCAGCATTGAATGTTACAATCACCATGGTTATTAACTGTAGCCATCAGCTGGATAATTAGGGTGGCCTTTGACAAGCAAAATCTGAACCCAATCAAGAGTAAAATTTTAGTACAGGCTTAAAATGTCAAGATTCAAATATCCGACTTCAGACAGTGGCACTGGTAGGTCATAAGGAAATTAAACAAAAGGAAGGATCATGTCGTGAGGTCGTCTAATTTTAGTGTTGGTTCCATCAGTTCCCTTCTTAAGAAGAAAGGGTTAGATCATGGCTCACCTTAGCATCTGGCAACCCAACGACCAGAAGCTGACAGGTTTCAAGCAGTCACCACAGAGAGCAACAGTTCAACGCTGAGCGATAGAATAGGTAACCCATCCTGGTAGAGCATGGGATCACAGAGGCAGGGTGATACACAAGGGGATGAATTCCTCTGCAAGGCTCCAAACTCACATTCTCAACACGCGGTAGGAAGTTCACCAGAAGTTTACGGATGGCAATTAAATTCTGAAACCTTGAACACAACGACCCCACAGAAAGAAGATCGAGAAGGCTAAAGGGGAGGGTAAAATGGTCACTAGAAATTTGTTTACACTTTTCCAATAACATTCCTCCTAGCAGAGGTGAGAGACAACTGCCCACGTTGAAATTTTTAAGTTTAACCGAAGAATGCTAAGGGATTAGTCATCAACTCGCAATACAAAAATCCTCTAGCGTGATTGCATTCCTCCTTCAGAGGGCCTCAGCCCAATCACATGTTGAGTAAATATTGGGGTAAATGCAGTGCCATGCTACAGCAAGGTGCAGGGGAAAAATCCGACCAAAGGGCCCAACCACAACAACTCACTCATCGCACAAAAAAGAAGAAAGTTCACCGCAAAATGCACAGGTTTACAAGAAAAGGGGTAATCATGGTCCTCATGCCAACAGAGTGAGGGTAGCAGTTAGGGATTGAGAAGTGCAGCAAGGGAACAAAGAATTGGCAGGCATACCCCAACAGATTCAATTAAATAACACTGTCAATCAGAAATTGTTGCCTCTAACAATTTGGTGTCTAAAAAGGTAAATGCTTTCATGCATACAGGGAATTCCATGAATCAGTCAGGATTTACACCTAGGAGTAAAAGGAAAAAACAAACACACTCAACAAAGGACATGGGGGAAGTAAACCTAGAAATAATAATGGGGTAGAGACAATTGGTCTAGCAGTGCAATGCAGAGTTAAATTTTTTTCTCTATCTAAAATTTACACATGTTGTAGTGACCCTTCACTTTATTACTTCACTGAACGTGGAGTGAAGATTACAACATTCCCAATTACATTTACCGAAGAAATCATTTGACATCGTACCTTACTGAAAACAGAAGTTATAAGGCAAGACGATTTAACAAACCAAAACGCACATCAAAGTTAAACCTTCCATATTAATTACCCAATACACATGCAGAGCTAATCATAAATCCTAATGCATTCTACTCTACAAATTAAGGAGTGTACCGTTGCCTGATCTCTCGCTTCGAATGATGTCCGCGTGCTCCATGCCGCTACCGCTCGCTACAGCCGAGACCTCACCGGTACCTCCCAACCAACACTAGGGGTACTCTTCTTCCCCCTTATCCCCCTGAGCCGCAAAGGGGCCACACACTATCCAGATGGTATGTCTAGCTCCCAGCTCACCTCACAAGTCCGAGCTACCACTCCTATCTGAGCTGGGAAATCCTGACTCCTCACAAGTAAATCAGTCAAGTCACTAATCTAGAAACGTAACATTACGCTAACAACCGATCCCCTACTTCCTCCTCCTTCCTCTCTTTTATAGAGTTTTAGAACTTCCAAACTTTCCCTAAATCTCTTTTAATTTAAGTTTTCATGAAAATCTTCTAAAAATTCTCCATTGCACAAGTGTCATTCATCCCCCACTTTCCTCCAAAAATTATTTTCTTTAATTTATTAATTGTCTCATTTCCCTCACCCACCTAGAGTTACTCCTAAATTACTCCTAGGTGTCCCTAGATTCCCTTACAGGTTTTAAATACTTTCCCTAAAGTGAAGTTGCTAAATTAGTTCAATTTAGAAGGTTCTTAATTGCAGATTCTTTACTAAGTTCACCTCTTGCTTTTCACCATAAGTTCCCCTCTTTCCTTTTTTATGTTAACTCTTTCCCCTAGTTTCCTAAATTTTTATTTTTCCCTTCTTTCCCCTTTTTATTAGAGCCAAAAATGGCAGTTGTGCAAATTAACCTCTTTTCCTTTTTTTTATTATTAATAATTTAATATCTTTTACACTTTCGCAAGTTGAATAATTAAATTCTTCTTTATATTATATATCCAAAATTATGAAGACCCCAAAAATTTATGAAGACCAAAATTATTACTTGAAGGGTTTTTAATTTTTAATTTTACTATTTTAAATTTTTAGAGGTGTTTTCTCAAGGGTAGACAAAATTTTACCCCTAGCAAAGTTTCAGACTTAGGACTTAGATTCTAAACTGAGCGACATTTAATTAGGGGAGTTGTTTTAAAATTTCTTAATGTGTTAAATGTCTTAGGGCCATCTAGGTTCAACCCTCTATCATCATCAACGCGATGTGCCCTTCAGGATGCACTACGTGCTCCAAGGGTGCCACTCATCTCTTTTGTCCTTTGTGTGACGTGCCCCTCAGGATGCACCACATGCTCCAAGGGTTCCACTCGCCCTTTTGTTTATTTTTCACGACGTGCCCTTCAGGATGCACCACATGCTCCAAGGGTGCCACTCACTTCTTGACTAATTGGTAGAAATCAATAACCCCTAGAGTCAACACTCCACCAGGTGAACTTGTGGGAGACTAAGGGATTCTAAGGAATAAGACCTCCGCCTTATTGCCCACCCCTTAGAATCATCACGAGCGACTATCGCAGTCTTCCCTCGCGACATCGTGGGTCCTCTCAAACTAGGTAATCGTTAACCTACAATTCGAGCCACGGCGGGAGTGCTAGTAGGTTGTGGCGGGGATGTTGTCCACACCTCTCCATCAACCTCTCTGGTAGTCATGTGTGTGGCCCCTTTACTCCATATGTGAGTCTGGTCGACAAGCTATCGTCAACTTGCATCATCAACAATTGTGTCAGAACATGTCCACATCATATCATCTAATCAATGTACTAAAATCATAGTAAAACAATCAAACCCCAATAGAACACTCCCTGACTCGATCAAGAGTCCAAGGGGTTCCATCGATGCCTCTACATCCTCTAGGTCCAAAACCCTACACACTCAATAAAACCAAGTCAATAGCACCTGTCTATGTTAATGCAACAAAACATCATGTCATCTATCATAACGCATCATAATCAAAGACAAATGTTTGAATATCAAAATAGTCCAGATCACTTGTGAGCAAGTGTCCTCAAAGAATAAGTTTTCTCAGTGTGCCAGAGTGGGATGTTACAATATGAAGCGCCAAAATTCATGTGGGCCCCGTTTGGGTAAGTTAGTACATCAACTTCCCGGGGTCGTAACTTTTGCATACGATCTCTGTTTTAGTCATATGATAGCTCGTTGGAAAGGTATCTTCGAGGAGATTCATTTTGGGGGCTCAATAATGATTTCAACCAATCTTAGAAAACCTTCATTTAGGCCCTCAAAATGGCCCCAGAAGTTAAAACCTTGCTAAAAATAGTAAATTGCCAAAATTGCCAGAAAACTATTTTGAGCCAGTTCGAAGAGGTGGGTGACCACCGATATCCACTTGGATCAAAGCTACTCATTAAATCCCATGTATATAATATGCAAGAAATTCTCTTTTTTATATTTTCTTAAATATAATCCCTAACTCTACCAGGTAGACTCGATGTTCCTTTCAACCTTAGACATGATTTTCGTGTTTTATCAAAGAATTTCGAAGGTTGTACTATTTAAATCAGAGTAAAAAATATAGAAGGTGGCATTAGAGTAACCCTTTCTTTAAACATGATATTTTTTACTTCCATGTCGACCACTAACATTTCTAAAGAATCACCCATAGCTTTGTGAATTATGGAAATTCAGGAAGGATGTATGCCACTGAGATCTAACTTAGAACAAGATTTTCCTTGAACTCTTTTCTATTTTGAATTAATTATTTCAAAAATTAATTTTCTATAACATTTATCAAATAATTCATTCTCCATAGTGAAGTATTATTCCTCTTAAAAGTCTTCTTCTTGAACTGCAATTTCAGCTGCAACTTCCTTACTTTCTTGACATCTATGTTCTTCATTAGAAAATTGAATATTCTCGATATCCACATCCAGGTCCATATCTTCCAGGATAATTTCATTCTCAAGTACATGTTATTCTACCTCTTGTTAGGAATTTTGTCTTCTTCGTTTGACCCGGTGTTTATGGGACCACTCCAACCTTCTCTTCAGATGGTTTTTCTGTTAATTTTTGAGCTATTATTAGGTTTCTTTTCAATTTATTAGATAACAATAACATAGGTAGGATCACTGAGAGAAACACAATCACAAGATACACAAAATTTATTCTGGGAAACCCTCACGAGGGAGAAAACCCAACAAAACTTTCTTAGTATAGATAGCCAATACAATGCCAAGGAAACAAACCAAAACATTATAGAATCCAACACTGAGAAACACGCCTCTCTCTTTTTATCCTAACTGCATCTACCAAACTTGTGCATTAGATGAGCGAATGAGTGAGTGAGATAATGAGGTGCCAAATTCCATTATTTATACAAACTAGAAGGTGCTGGAAAGGTGTCTCTTCATTGGTCAGGGCCAACTTATCTTCTTAGTGGTTAAAACCACTTTAATTAGCCTATGGGATGACTTCTCAATTTTCATATTATATTTAGGGTTTGACCAATCCACAAAAGGGAATTTGGTCAATTACAATGCTCGATATGATCAATCCACAAAAGGGGATTGATCCGATGAATAATAAGTCAATAATAAATAGAATACTCTTTACAGTTACAATATTTCAACACTCTTCCTTAACAAGAAGGGTATTCTGCAACATCATCAGGAGAGAGAGAGGGAAACAACATCAACAACATCTGGAACACTGACTAGAATATCTATAAATCATCATAAGTTTTTCTCATCATCACCGTTCACAACATGGAGTTGGAGTAGCATCATCATCCTCATCAACACGAGGCTAAAGTAACATCATCATCTTTAGCATTAAAGATAAAATAACATCACCATCATCATCTTCAGTAAGAAGCTAAAGTGGCATTATCATCATCATATTCAACAAGCATTTGAAGTGGCATCATCATCATTTGCATCAATATGGATTAGTATAACAATAATACATCATTATTATCAATAACAGCACAAGGTTGATACACCATAAACAACAACAGTATCACAGTATGAAGGCTGGTGCATCATCAATGTCAACACTAGGATGGAAATATTTATCACGAATTTGACATCTCAACAACATCAACATGAAGCTGGAAATATTCAGCACGAGGCTGGCATCACAACGACATCAACATGAAGTTGGAAATCTTCAGCAAGAGGCTAGTATAAAAACAACATCATAATGAAGTTGGAAATATCTAGTGCAAGGCTGGCATCACATCAACATCAACATGAAGCTGGAAATATTCAGCATGAGGTTGACATCAACATCAACATGAAGCTGGAAATATTCATCACAAGGTAGGAATCAATATCTTGTGGTACTCTAACAGATCTAAAGGATCTTCCCAGGAATCAAAATATTACCTAGGATATAAAATCATAACGAATCTACCACTACTGACCAAAGATAACATATACATGCAGAAATACTATGACAACTCATCATTATGGACCTTCGGGATATGTCCATGGATGATCAGTCCCCTACAATACAAAATCCTAACTGACCTACCCGCTATTGGTCACTATACCATAGTATAATCAACACTACTCCCCCTTTCGAGGGAGGTCCTTTCAGACTATACCAATATTGTCTTGAAATTTATCAAACTTTACATGAAAAAATCTTGGTCAACACATCTGCAACATGTTCATCTGTGCCAACATATTGGATATTTATAGCTCCTCTCTCTATAATATCATGAATGCAGTGATACCAGATATCTATGTTCTTCGACTCATCATGGAACACATCATATTTATACAACTATGGTTATCACATAGGATCATGGTGGATTCCATATCGAGATCAAATAGATCTATCAACAACATCCAAAACCATATGGATTCATCACTGGAGGAATATATTCTACTTCTATTGTGCTGAGAAAAATACATCATTGCTTTCTACTCTACCATGATATCACGACTGACCCTAGACTGAAACAACATCCTAAGGTGATCTTTTTGTCAGAGACACTTCCAGCCCAATCTGAATCAGTATAACCACTCAGTCTAAAGTCGTGATCTCTAGTATAACATAGATCGAAATCCAATGTAGCTTTAAGGTATCTCATCACATGTTTTTCATCATCAACGTGAACATGTCTTGTTTCTACCAAATACTGATTGAAGGAAAAACATATATATGGCCTGGTATTCGTCAGATGCATTATTGAACCAATAATCTATCTATATAAAGCAGCACCAACCAATTCTAGCGAAGTATCAACCAAGAGCGTCAACTTTGTTTCCATGGGTGTTTTCATGGATTTACACTCCAACATATCAAACATCTTCAGTATTTCAATTGCATACTTCCCTTCGTTAAGGAATATCTTCTCTAGGCTCTTCCAAACTTCAAGACCTAAGTAATAATGCATTAGGTCTTTTATCAAACTATGTAGCGAGATTGTTCTCCAATCTGTGATCAGATTTTATTCATTTTGTCAAGAATACATAATCTACATATAGTAGAAACATCACTAGATCATCATTCATAACCTTGAGGTAAAGGTTATAATCATCTTTACTCTTGGTAAATTCCAAGCTCGTCAGGAAACTATCAATTCTGCCATATCAAGCTTTAGGAGCTTGCTTCAACCTATACAGAGCCTTCTTCAACCTGTAGACCCGAGTCTTTCTATCTTCAACTTCAAACCAAATTTTGTCATTACATTGTACCAATCTGGTACACTTTATCAGCTGCAACTCAATCTTCAAAATCATGTGCTAGCTCTATGTGCTCTCTGCAAAATACTATCTATCTCAGTGCCTGAAATTATGTCCTTTCCTCTTTCTGAAATTGTTCCTTCTAGAACTGGGACTCTACACCTCCAACTACTTTGAAACTGAGAATGGTTGCTCCATTCTTACTGTGACTGATAAAATCAGAGAGTAATTCCTCTACTCCAGCATGAAAACAATTTCATATGAAACTAAGAGTGGCTCAATCACCGATACTGAAGGTAGCTCTTCTTCTTTCATGGAGGTAACTCTATATTTTATTGTAGTGATGTCTCCATGACCCAACTAATGTACTACAACCACCACTCAATTTTAAATATGGGGATTTATTCCCTTGCATCTCCTACTATATATGAATCACGGTTGTTTTGGTTGTCTTCATGAATGCTAGAACTATTTCTTCAATTTACTTGACCAAGTGTCTCATCATAGTCTTCTCCCTCTTATTGGGAGAATCCTCTGGACACACATCAGACTTTGTACATCTGCAACATTCTTGATCTAGTGGATTAATCTTCGAAGTTAATATTTACTTCTCTTCTAGCCTCATGGAAAAGTCGATATTCTAGTCTTTATGACTGGCTTCCTTCTCTGGCATTGAAACAAGGAAATCTTCCCAGGAGATTTCATATCTCCTAGAAGTTTCTGAATCTACGATCTAGTCTTCTNTCTGATCCTTTCTGAGATCGAGCTTACTCTCGATCTATTCTGAGTCTGGAAGGACTTCACCATCTCTTATGGGGTATACTTGGTGTTGAATACCAAGTCTAAATATGAAAAGTTGAGTCATACTTCAAGTGAATTCTTCTTCCTGTCAAGCTGGCTTCATTATCCTTTGAACAAGTCTATTGTGAGTTCTTTTTATAATGTTTGGTCATCTTTGTAGCCTTTTTCTCCCTACAATCAATCTCCATATGAGATACTCTAGATCTCAAAAGATATATTTGTCTTCATCTTCTTTGGTACATGAATGTATATGGTCATGTACATAGTCTGCTTCATGTTTCATCTAATCTATTTCCTTCTGCAATGTTCACTATAGCTTCCTCAAGGTTATCACATGTGACTAGAAACAAGGTCAACAAAACAACAAGCAAGAATAATACTCTTTTGATAATAGTAAATAAAACAATATCACGAATAATCGTCACAATAGTTCCTTTAGAGATATCACTTATGAAATTCATGAAACAAAGATCAAAAGTAAGAAATACAATACAAAATGAGATCAAAACTCTTCTAGTGTTGTGATCAAACATTCATCCATGGCAACCTGCAACCAACACAAGATGTTTCTCCTAGAGGAGATGTTAGTTGTATCTAGTAAATGATTACATTAAGGATTTATCTCAATATTCTCACATGCTACCAAGTATAATACTTTTCAAATACTTCTACCTCAACTATAGTGTTTACTTGTAAAAGGGTAGCTGTCAACTTGTCTTGTGCAACTTTGAATCATATCGACTTAATTAATCAAAATTGGAACCTGGGGTCTTGTCCTCAATAATGAGTGTGTTGCTTTTCTTCCAAGTCTCCTTCACTCAAGATGATGAGTGCTTTATTCAACCTATATTTTGTACTAAGACAATATGATATCTTGACAGAAGGTTGGGTTAGAGGATAAACTCTATGATCTCAACTTTAATCAATCTAATACTTTGACTTAAATTTCTGACCAAAGGTTAGTATGATGTTCATAGCTTCAACATGCAACCTAGATCAAAATAATGTCATAACAAATATATGTGTATCAGAATAATCAAATCTGGGTTGCATTATTCCTCTGAATGTGTTGGATCTTGACATCTTACTGAATCTTGAGATCCTTTTGGATCTATGGCAAGAGATCCCTTCTCTTGCAAATACCCTTTAAAGCTTAACAATTTATACATATGTGAATACATACCCTTGATAGTATTTTTTGGTAGTGGCACCATATGGTAGCAATGGTAATAATTACCAACTCTTAAAAACTTCAAGGGTGACTGAAACTGGTACTACAATTGATACTTCAACCGATAATGCTACTGCAATTGATTCTAAAACTGCAACTGCAACTTAGGGTTTTATGAGGAAACCCTAAATTTTCAAACTTCAAATTTTGAAATTTTAAAGCCAGGGGCTATATGCGCTGAGCTGAGGTGAATAAGATGGTGCAGTTAGATTTCTGAAAACCCAAATCTTACCCCTTGAAATTGAGCTTGCATAAATATGGACTCGTAATTCTAGTATTGGTTCTTGTTTCATGGTTTTCTGGTACTTCTGGTTTTCTGGTTTTCTGGTACGATTCAAAAGTAGGGTTTGACTTTTTGGAGTATCTGACCACTGAAAATGTGTGCTCAAGGTGCTAAAGACTTACCTAGGCTAGCGTGCACTTTTCTATATGGTTTTTAGGCTGATATTCCTCTTCAAAAAATGCCCTAATTTTCTTGTATGACAACACTGACGTTTTTCTTTATCCAGTTAAAGATGCTCTCTTCAGCTTAGCTCTTAATCCATGTTACGTTTTGAGCTATTATTAGGTTTCTTTTCAATTTACTAGATAACAATAGCATAGGTAGGATTACTCAAAGAAACATAATCACAAGATACACAAAATTTATCCTAGGAATCCCTCATGGGGGAGAAACCCCAACAAAACTTCTTTAATATAGATAGACAATACAATTCCAAGACAATAAATGAAAACAATAGAGAATATCCAACACTGGTCAATGTTCCTCTCTCTTCCTTCTTCACTAAATAAAGGAACTTGCGCACTAGATGAGTGAATGAGTGAGTGAGATAATGAGGCATTGGCTTCCTTTATTTATACAAACTAGCAGGGGCTGAAAAGGTATCTCTTCACTGGTCAGGGCTGACTTGTCTTCTTAGTGGTTAAAACCACTTTAATTAGCCCAAAGTACAACTTCTCAATTTTCATATTATATTTACGGTTTGACCAATCCACAAAAGGGGATTTGGTCAATTATAATTCCATACATGATCTATCCATAAAAGGGGATGGATATAATGAATAATAACTCAATAATAAATATAATACTCTTTGCAATTACAATATTTCAACATTTTCTTCCTCCATCATCATAATTATTAGTTGAAGATTTCTTTTGTCCATGTGTTGTGGACTGGATACTTTTTCTTCGATGGTCTGGTTGTTTGTAAAATTTTTGGAGAATGAGTACTTATTTGATTTGAAACTCTTCCCCTCTACTTATGTTGATATGTTTTACTGACAACAGTCTTAATATCATATATTTTAATTTCAACAATTGGTGTTGGTGGGTCTTGACTATCAACCTGCTCTTATCCAAATATAAATGTATTAGTCAGTGAATTTCTAAATCCAAGAAATATCATGTGGTAAAAAAAAATATGATTGGGGTCAAAACCCTTGATCTCTTTTGAAAATTTCAAATTGTATTGGTCCAACTGTACTACAAATTCATCAATTTTATAAATACGTCTTAGTAAAAGCTCCCCAATTCTCCATGGTAATGGAATGAATTGTCTCTTCCTTTCCTCATGGAAAAAATGTACCCAAAATATGTACTTTCTAAGAACTTCTATGGAAAACATTCTATCTGGAACATAATAAGGCAGATAAAGGGGCTTCTTACAAGAACAATAGATTCTCACCACACTATAATTTTCCATTTTTAAATATTCCTCTTTTTATCTAGGAAGTTTGATGCTTTCAAATACAATCTTGATGTATTCACTCTGAAGATAGGTTTCTTGAAAGAAGATACAAATGTATTGTAAACTTCATAAAAATGGTAAGTGACCATGATCTCCTTTGCTATATCGACCTTGGGAGTTTTTGGATACACTTTCTTTGCCTTTCCTACGAAGGACTCTTCCTCAAAAACTCGTGGATCTCCACCACATGTCCTCTATGGATCTGATGGTCCAAATCTCCTTGCTCTTCATGACTTTGCAGTGTTTGCACTTGGCTCCACACAAAACTTCATGAGTTATTTCTCACGAACTCTCTAGTCTGTTTCCACGTACCCTCACTACAACCAACAACTGGGATTTCTTTGTGACTTGAGGATTTCGACGTTCCCCGCTCCTCAAATACTTAAAATACTTCAAATTATGAAGTGTCGTAAGATTCCACAACTAACCTCCATGCAAATATCCCAGATCTAACTGTGTGGAATGATCTCACTTCATACTGAATGGATCTTTCTAGTAAATTTTGTGAAATCCTAAATGGATCCTTCCTATTGAAGATTTATCCCCGCTACCTCTTATGATCTTGTTCTCCCTTTGACCTACTAACTCCTAATAGCATTTCTTCAACACTTAGTCTAAATTGACCATGTGCACGCCTTGCAACATGTTTTCATCCATGACTTAGCTTATTTGTGGATGACTGTGCACACCTTGCAACAGTTCTTCACACTCTTATGCAAATACTCTTAAGTTACTCCTCCTGATATTATGAGATGAAGACTCTTTCAATGAACTCCTTGCGGAAAATATTCACTCCTTCCATACAAAGCACCAAGTTATCTCTCTTGGACTTGTTCCTCTTCGACACTCTAAACTTATCAGAATGACTTCTTTGATACTTATCAAAGTATCAACCCTACGCAAATGTTGTGAGAACCTTCCTTCAACTTGACTCTTGATGGGTTACTGTGCAATCCTTGCAACAGTCCTTCCATGACTCAATTGTTCCTCCTGAACAATATGACTATGAGTATGTTTCCTCCTACACACACTTTCAATCTATCCCTCTTGGATTTCTGAGTCAAAATAGATTATGTCGATGCACACATTGCATACAAAATCTTCACGTTATCTCTTTTGAGCTTCTGAGTTGAAACATACTCTATCAACACACACCTTGAAAAAATTATGCACTCCTTTCACAGCCTCATAGAAGAGAAACAATTGAAAATTATCTAATATCTCATAGATTCATACATTCAACCATGTAAATGAGTTCATAACATAAGAACAAGTAATAACAAAGAATTGTGATTAACAAAAAGCCTACCATTCATTCATTCGGATAGACACGGTACATCAACACCAAACATTTGGATCAACCCTTCTCTATTATATTCATTCAAATGATATGTATATGGAATCATATAACTATGATAAGCTTCAACAACAATAACATTCAGCTACAATACTCTTCAGCTACAATGATCTTCAACAACTATCTACTAAAATCCAACAACAACCACTCTTGGCGGCAAGAAACTTCAACAACCTCATTTGAGAAACAATACATTTATTTATATGAAATGATCTCATAGATATTTTCCCTTCGTCTACCTTAGTTCTATCCTATCAAAATAAAATATTTCAACTACTAAGGATTTATTACAATAAATGTTTGAGACATACAAATAAGAGAAAATGCTTTAAATTTGCACTGCAAGCTATTACATTAAAGGAAAATACACTCCCCATCGATCTTATGTGATGTTTCAACTCCCAAACATTTAATACATTCTTTTATTACAATATTTTCAAGAAATTTCATGATATTCCCTTCTTAAACTCAAAAATCACTTCAAAATGTGCGCTAGTGCATTGAGTTGTCCTCCACTTGCGCTTTGTTGGGGATGCTCCTACATCATACTCCTCTAGAAAAAAATTCATATACTCTTGTCCATGAGATCCTGCACTGACTTTCCATGCTTTTTAATATCTTCTTCATTTACCCAACTTAAATATTCTATTGGGTGTCCTCTCCATTTTACCAGATACTCAAAATAAGTCTTTCTCCGGGTGTTCTTACGAGTTCTCTGACCTATGATATTCTCCATTTGTGAATTCTCTTCTATACACATCTTCTTATCTGATTAGATCTCTTTCTGATCCTTTGACCCTCTAGTGTCATATTCCCTGTGAGGATACAGGTTTGAAATGTTGAATATGGGCGATATACCCACATCTTCTGGGAGCTCTATCTCATAAGCATTTTCATCAAATTTCCTTAGGATCTTGCATAGTCCTATCTTCTTCATCTTCAATTTGTTATATGTTTCCCTTGGGAACCTTTCCTTCCTGATATGCGATAGAACTTGATCTCCCACTTCAAATTTAAGTTTTCTCCTATGTTGATCAACTCTATGTTTGCATTCCCTATTTTTGTTATGGAACTACTCCTTGATCTGATTATGGAGCTTCTACATTTCAGCAATGAAGTCTTCTGCTCCAGCGCTTCTGAATTCATTCTTCTCCAGATCTCTGAACTCTTATACTCCTCTTGGATTTATCCCATATATTATATGAAATGGTCTCTTTCTTGTACTTATGTTTGGTGAGTCATTGTATACAAATTCTGCTTGTGACATAATTTGATCCAACTGGCTATTATGTTCAGTGACTAGACTCCTCAACAAATTTCCTAAACTTCGATTCACCACCTCAGTCTATCCATCTGTTTGATTGTGATATGATGAACTAAAATACAATTCTATCCCCAACTTCTTCCACAATGTTCTCCAGAAATGACCAACAAATTTAGTGTCTCTTTTTGAGAAAATACTCTTGGGCAACCCATGAAGTCTCACAACTTCCTTGAAAAACAAATTTTCAATGTGTGTTGCATCATTAGTTTTATGGCATGGGATAAAGTGTGTCATATTTCAAAATCTATCAACTACCACAAATATGGAATGACTTCCCATTTGTGTTCTTGTCAAGCCCAACATGAAATCCATGCTTATTGCATCCCAAGGCCTATCTAGAATAGGCAATGGTTGAGACAACCCAGTGTTCTATATATTTCCTTTTGCATACTGAAAAATATTACATCTATTTACAAACTTATTTACTTCTTCCCTCATACCTGGCCAACAGTATGAACCGATCAACTATGCAAATGTCTTTTCATGGCCAAAATGTCCTACTAGACCTCCACTATGTTTTTCCTTCAGTAGATTTTATCTCATTGAGCACTTTGGTTTGCACAATTGGAAACCCTTAAAAATCAATCCATCTTGAATTAGATACTTTTTCCAATGGATCATGTCTCTCAGCACAAGATTTTCACATGCTTCATATGCCTCTTTAAAATCTGGATCATCACAATACATCTCCTTAATGTGTTGAAACCCTAAGGTTTTCACTTGAAATTATTGTAGAATCAGACATCTCCTGCTCAATGCATCAACAACTTTATTAGCATTACCAGAAATATGTTTAATGACAAAGTGAAATTTTATATAAACTCTATCCACTTAGCATGTCTTTGATTTAACTTCTCCTGTCTAGTTATGAATTGTAAAGCTCGATTATCACGATATAAAACAAACTCTTTTGGAACAAGCTAGTTCCTCCATTTCTTCAAGGCTTGAATTATTGCATAAAATTATTTATCATATTTGGAGTACTTTCTCTTGGTTTCATTCATATTCTAACTGAAATATGCAACATGCCTATTATCTTGGCTCAAGACTGCTCCAATTGCAACTCCACTGGCATCACATTTTACTTGAAATGTCTTCTTGAAATTTGGCAAAAACAGAATCATTTGTTTTGTTATCTTCTCCTTTAATATATTGAAACTTTTCTTAGCTTCTTATCTCCACTTAAAATACTTGTGTCTCTTTTTCACCGTATCTAATATTGGTTCACAAATTCCACTGAAATTTCTAATGAAATTCCTATCGAAACTTTATAATCCATGGAAACTTCTCAGCTCAAATATGCTTCTAGGCAACGACCATTCTCTAATTTCTTCCACCTTCACCAAATCCATATTCAATTCATTTGAAGAGATCACAAAACCCAAGTAAATGAGTTTTGTCTTCATAAAATAGAACTTTTTCAGATTTATCAACAACTTCTCCCACTACAATCTTCTCATCACTAAAATTAAATGCCTCAAATGCTTTTCTTCAGTTTTACTGAAGACTAATACATCATCCGTATATACAATCAAAAACTTACCAATAAAATATTTAATATCTCATTCATCAACGTCATAAAAGTAATCGGGCCATTTTTTAAGCCAAATGGCATAACAAGCCATTCATACAACCCTTCGTTTGTTTTGAAGGTTGTTTTCCACTGATCACCTTCTCTCATTCTTATCTGGTTATATCCACTCTTCAAGTCTATCTTTGAAAAATAATTTTTTGTACTCAAACAATCCATTAAGTCATCCATCCTTGGTAAAGGAAATCTATACCTAATGGTGATCTTATATATGGCTCTTGAGTATGTACACATTCTCCATCCTCCATCCTTTTTCAGACTCAACACAGTTGGTATTATGCATGGACTCAAGCTTTCTCTAACTAAAACCTTGTCCATCAAATCATGGACTTGTCTCTTTACCTCCTCATTGTCTTGAGATGTCAATCTGTACGTTGCTTTGTTCGGTAGACTCAATCCTGGTATTATGTCAATGTGATGATTGATACTGAGATTGGTAATTCATCCACTACTATGTCAACCAAATTTTGCAATAGATCCTGAATTTCTTTAGGCAAATCATCCATAGAAGTTATTGTAAGGACAAATCTGGGTTTCCTTACCACAAAAAATTGCATCTCCTATTCCTTATTAACTTCCCTCAGGAGTTCCTTCCTACTCATGAGAAGTATACTTGTGTTGGCTTCTTCCTATACTTTATTTTCCTTAATTCGTAGTAACATGTGTGTCCTGCCATTCTTCACCAAGGTATAAGTATTTTTTCTCTCATCATGAATGAAATTAATGTCAAACTACCATGGTCTCCCCAACAAAACATGACATACATCCATGGGAGTCACATCACACAAAATATCATCTCTATATCCTCCTATCTTAATTTGAATTAGGAACTATTTAGTTACCATTACCTGGTTTCCTTTCTGTAACCATGAGACTTTATATGGACTCAAATATGAAGTTGTCTCTAGATCCAATTTCTCCACCATCTCTGTGGATACTAATTTATTAGTGTTCCCACTTTCAATTATCACCTTGCATACTCTATCTCTAGCCTTGCAAGCAATCCTGAACAAATTGTTTCTCTGCATTGGTTTTTCAACCTCTGGCTTTTCCTTCAATAGAACATTCATCATAATCAAATATTTCTCATATTCTGCACCTCCTGCTTCAACATTCCAATTCTGCTCTTTTGAAATGTGAGATTCACCTCCTCCTTCTTTCTTTCTCTTTAGCCATTCCCAAGAAATGTGCCCTATCTTTCCACATGCATAACACTTCACTTATCCTCCTCTTCCTCTTCCTCTTCCTCGAAGAAAATATTTTATTCCACCATACTATATCCCTCATGAACTTCCTTCTCTTTCTGAGTGACTATGTGGTTTTCCAGTCTCAAACTTCATCTTTTGTTACTTATCATGGAAAATTCCCTTGCCTTTGTCTAGACTTCTTCCTCTTGTTTATTTGCTTTGTTTTCTGGCCAACTTCTCTTCTACCTTCAGTGCAATCTGATAAGATTCCTCAACTTTCCTTACTGTCATCATGGTGATTTCATCATGGATTTCATATCTCAGGCATTTATATACCTATAAACTTTTTCATCATCTTTTTCTCTTTGTCTAGCCCTGGTGTTCAGATTGTAGAATTCCTCTATGTATTCGTTCACTGTCATTCCTTTCTATATCAGGTTCTTCAAATTCTTGTACAAATTTATCTGATAGTCCTTGGGTATGAATTTATCCTTCATCTTGGCTACTATCTTTTCCTAGTCCTTGATCTTTTGTTTGCCTTTTCATTTTCTATCAGCCTGCAGTTCATCCCACCACAGTTGTGTATATCATTTTAATATGGTAACAACATGCTTCACTTTCTTCTCCTCATCAACGCCTTCATAGTCGAAGTAATTTTCCATTCAACTTCTCCAATCCAACAACTCTTCAACATCTAAATTTTCTTCCTACATCAGGATGTCTATCTTCGATCTAGCTCCCAATTTGAAAACAACTTTCACCAAGCATTCCTTTGCAGCATATTCTCCTACAACTTTTTTAACTTCCACTTCTTTTTTCTCTGTATCACTGACACATCCAGCATCACATGATGTCCTTTGTGTTATTTCCATAGCATCTAACATTGCATGAAGTTCTTTCATGTCCCTTTCCACAACTCGATTTTCTACAGGTGGCTCTACATGTTTTCTAGGAGGAATTGTGATGAAATTTTCTCGTTTAAAAAAATACCACTTGATGTCTCTGATACCACTTGATGCAGCCCCCCTACCCTCCTAGGGTTTATGCGACCTTCCAGTCAAGGATATTCAAATTTTTGAGCTGAATTATCTCTTCGGGACCCTGTTATCCACTAGTTCAATGTAACATAAGCCCTTTTTCACCTTAGTCACAGATCGTATAGAACTCGCGGGATATTTTCTAGCGCTCTTTAACTTTGAATTTGTGAGAGATAGCTCCTTTTTCTAGCCCCTCTCCACATGATACCTTGGGCTATGACTCGGGGTTAAACCCTGAAAGGCACTTTAGACTTCGACGTTTGGGAGTTTCGAATGAAACAACTCCTTTTCCTTCTGAAGTAATTCACACCTAAAGTGAAAGATTGAGGGCCATGTGCTGCAACAATTAATGACTGGAATTTTCCCTATATGATCTAATAACACACATCCACATTATATCAATTACCATGAACTCCTTCACTCGAACAATCTTGGGAGTTTTTGGATACTCCTCCTTCACCTTTCCTCCGAAGGACTCTTCCTATGAAACTCATGGATATCCACCACATGTCCTCTTTGGATCCAATGATTCATATCTCCTCTCTCTTCATGACTTCATAGTGTTTGCGCTTGGCTCCACACAAAACTTTAGGAGTTCTTTCTCACGAACTCTTTGGTCTACTGCCACGTACCCTCGCTGCAACCAAGAACTGGGATTTCTTCACGGCTTGAGAATTTTGGCGATCCCTGCTCCTTAAACAATTTAAAACCTTTGAAATACAAAGTGTAGTAATATTCCATGGCTAACCTCCATGCAACTCTCCCATATCTGATGGTCTGGAATGATCCCACTTCCTCCTAAAAGGATCTTGCTCGTGAATTTTGTGAAATATTAAAGGGCCCCTCCCTATTGAATATTTCTCCCTATTGCCTCTTCTGAGCTTGTTCTCCCTTCAAACTTCTAACTCTTGAGAGCATTTCTTAGACACTTATCTTAAATTGATCATGCACAAACCTTGCAATAGGTTTTCCTCCATGACTTATCTTCTTTGTGGACGACTAGGCACACCTTTTGACAATTCTTCACACTCTTCTGCAAATACTCTTAAGTTACTCCTTCTGAGATTTTGATTCAAAGACTTTGTCAGTGCACTCCTTTCATAGAAATCACCAATTTATCTCTCTTGTACTTATTCCTCCTTGACAATCTGAAATTCTCAGAATGACTTCTTCGATACTTAGCCAAGTATCAACCCTGCATACACCTTGTGGCAAACTTCCTTCAACTTGACTCTTGATGGGTGACTATGCACTCCTTGCAACAGTCCTTCCATGGCTCAATTGTTCCTCCTGAACAGTATGACTCTGAGTAGGTTTCCTCCTACGTACACTTTCAAGCTATCGCTCTTGTATTTCTGAGTCAAAACAGACTCCATCGATGCACACCTTCCAGACACTTATGCACTCCTTTCATACAAAAGCTTCACGTTATCTCTTCTAAGCTTCTAAGTCGAAATAGACTCTGTCAATGCACACCTTGTAGACACTTATGTCCTCCTTGCAAAGGCTCTTATAAGAGAAACAATTGAAACTTATCTAATATCTCACAGATTCATATATTCAATTATGTAAATGCATTCTTAACATAAGAACAAGTAATAATAGAGAATTTCAATTAAGAGAAAGGCTGCCATTCATTCATTCATATAGACACAGTACAATAACACCAAACATTTGGTTCAATTCTTCACTGTTATATTCATTCAAACGATATGTACATGGATTCATATAACTTTGATAAGCTTCAACAACAATAACATTCATCTAGAATGTTGTTCAACTACAATGATCTTCAACAGCTCTCAACTAAAATTCAACAATAATAACTCTCGACAGTAAAAAACTTCAACAACCTCATTTAGGCAACAATACATTTATTTATACAAAACAAGCTCATAGATCTTTCCCTTCTGACTACCTTAGTGCTATCCTATCAAAATAAAATCTTTCAAATACTAAGGATTTATTACAATGGATGTTTGAGATAAACAGAGAAGAGAAAATGGTTCGAATTTATACTACAAGCTATTACATTAAAGGAAAATACACTACCCATCAATCTTATGTGATGTTTCGGCTCCTAAACATTTAGGACATTCTTTAATTACAACATTTTCAAGATATTTCATGATATGCCCTTCTTACATTCAAAACTTGCTTCAAAATGCACGCTAGTGCATTGAGTTGTCCTCCACTCATGCTTTGTTTGTGATGCTTATGCATCATGGTACATGTAATGCAATGGAAGATCAAACTTATGGATCTAGAGATAATATAACTACGATGAACCCATGGTAGAATATGAAAACATAATTAAGTATAGAAATTTATTGGTGAGACATAGAGAATAATATTGCAAAGTTTTATGATCCACGAACCCATGTTGAATGAAAAATTGGTTAAGTGTCGAGTTATCAAGAGAATTAATATATGTCTTGAAAATGACTAAGTATCAAGATCGACCAGTCAGACCAATAGTAATAACAAACAAATGAATAGGGGAAGTTCTTCAAAAACTTGGTGGAAAAGGAAATCGAAAATATTCTTATTGTAGTGCAATGTGATGGTAGTGAAACATAAGGTGCATTTGGGTGATGGAGGAGGACTGGAATTGAGTTAAAATAATGAGGCCAAACCACAAACCCACCATTCTGTGAATAACTCATGAAAAGGACTAAGTATTGGTGAAATTTTTATATAGAAAATAATATAAGTGTGTTTTTACTAAGGCTAAATGTGATGGAAATGGATCATGAACCCGCCAAAAATGAAAAATATTCTAAGTGCCCGAAAATATAGAAGGAAACGTTATTATCCTATATACAGGTCAACAATGATCCTCTCATGAGTTGTTGAGTTGGCCTCATGCCCTAGAGAATCTAGAGTTTACCCTAGGTACTATCCCTAATATTAGGGGAAGTTCAATGAAGGCTTCCCCAAGGATATACATACATACATACATA